>VXBU01004953.1:268844-398624 GCA_013400315.1 Bombycilla garrulus
CCGAGGAGGGAACGGAGGCGCCTCGGCGGTTGGCCATTACGCGTGTCCATCAGGCAACAGCGCGGTTCGATTGGACGGAGAGCGTGCCTGTCACCGCGCTGTGGGGCCGCCTCGGCCCCGCCCCACCGCCGCGGTGCCTGAGGGCACGGTCGGGGGGAGGGGGCGGGGAGATGCTCTGAGGGTCCCCCAGCGCCCGCCCTGTGCCCCCGGCCCCGAGCATTTTCCCTGCCGATCACCGCCTCCCCCCGTCCCTGCCGCCTTTGTCTCCTTCCTAGAGCCACCGGCGGATGGGGCAGCGGGGGACGCAGAGCCCGGCGCTGCGGTCCGCCAGGAGCGGCGCGGCCGGTGTGTCCCGGCTGCGAGGGCCACGGCAGCCGTGAGTTGCCAAGGTCACAGAGGCCTCGGGGAGCCGTGAGAGCGCTCCTCGCCATCCACACCTGGCCCTCGGCCCCGAGCAAGAAGTTGGTGCTGGTTCACATTGGGCCGATGGGGTCCGGTATCCAGCGAGAAAGAGCAGCGCCCTCAGTGTGGACCTCAGTGAGGTCCCTGCGAGCTCGGTGAGCTGGAGACCTGTCTGCACAGCCGGCCCTGTTGTGCATGCAGGTCTGCTTGCTGAAAAATGGTGGGCCTGAGCTGGTCCCTTCTTCAGGGCGATGTTGGTGATGGCCACAGGAGCCTGTGCCTGTCTGCACAGAATCATGGAACAGCCCAGGCTGGAAGGGAGGTGGAAAGATAATTGGTCCAACTTTTGTGGGAGAGAGCCTATGTGAGATTACCGAGCACCCTGTCCAGTGGCAGCTTGGAAACCTCCCGTGACAGGGACTCTACCACCAACATCTTTTGTTTCAGTCATTGGTTGTGCTCACCGTAAGAAAATTTATGCTGTGTCTTGTCTTCTCCATGTCGTCCTTTGTGAGGAGAGCCTCCATCCTCTTTGTAGCACTCTTGTATACGGAGATTAGCCCCCTGCCTCCAAGCAGTCTCTCCTCGAGGGAGATAAGATGTAACTCCTTTGGTCTTTCCTGGCAGGGTAGGTTGTCCTCACCACCCAGTTTAGTGATATCAGCAACCTGGGTGAAGGTGCTTTTAAATTCATCACCCAAATCCTTTTGACAATGGACAGTGTGGAGCCCAGTGAAAGACTCAGGTAGACCCCACTTGCAACAGGCTGCCACCCTGAGTTAAAAACATTGATCACGACCCTCTGAGTACAGCCTGTTGGCCAATTTTCTACCCATCTTGCAAACCACCTAACCAGTCTGTGTGTTGCCACTCAGTCCAAGAGAAGGCTTCCTCATCAGTAGAAACAGAGTGAGAACGCTTCCAGTGTTGTAAGTGGCTTTCAAAACTTTCTAGCTGAATTTGTTTCTGTGGCTGCCAAACCCAGAGGGATGTGGAGTGAAGCCCTGCTGGAAGTGGATCAATGTAGAATGGGTATAGGATTGCTTTTTCAGTTGAGCAGCCAAATAAGAGGGAGGGAAATAATTCAGAAGACAGCCAAAATAAATATTATTTTCTTCTTCCTTTGCTGTGTGTGTGGGGAAAAACTCAACCCCACACATGTGTATCAGATAAAACGTTGTTCAACCTGAAATGGTGCTTGTAAGCTTTCTGAGCTAGAGAGAAAAGCAAATGGTGTGCTCTTTACTCCTGAAACACAGTAATAAAGGCACTCCTCCAAGAAGTTGGAGGAGGATCAGTTTCCCATTCTGCCAGGCACGATTTGAATTTGCATCTCTCAGATAGCTCATCTCATCATCTCTACAAGCACATATATCTGATTTAACTCAACTTGCTTGTTTCTCACCTCCTTGTTTTCTCTTTGGTCTTTGTTTTTTTAGTCTGTGTTTTCCTTTCAGTATTTCTTATACTTGTACCTATTTTTATTTTTAACAAAAAAAAAACAACTCTGTGCAACTCTGAGAGCACACAGCCCACAGGGCTGGAGCTGTGCACACATCTCTTGTGGTTGAAACAGTCAATGAGGAACATGCCATCTGTGAACACGAAGCTTTCTTTTCTTGGCACTTCTTTCCAAACACACCACTGAAATTTCTGCTATGGACAAAAATGCTTATGTGCCAGATGACATTGCTAGTAAATTAGTTTTGTGTGGTAGGGCTCTGGGATTTTAGCAGACAGTTCCACCATAACACTGTGAAAAATAACAGCCTGAGAAATCACAGAATGTACCAGAGTCAGAAAATGGCATTGGAACACTGCATTAACCAGATTTTCTTTAATAATTAAATTTTCTCTCCTGCATGTTTTTAGAACTGCTTTTCTGAAAATGAGGAAATGACATACTGTTTGACCAAATTCTTATTTACTCCATGTTCCCTTGAAATAGAAAATTTCCACCCTGCTTCTGTGCAGCAAATGGGCTCCAGTGTCACTGGGCAGCAGACCCTGCTTTGTTGACTTACTACAGTATTTAATTATCCTGCTGTGGAGATGTTAAGGTATTTTAAATATTTAAGTTGCAACATTGAGACTTCCACACTCAGGTACCATGAGCAGCCTTGGAGCAGACATTCCCTCTGTCTGTGCCTCGTGCACAGGAAAGGAGGGAAGGAATATGGAAATACACCCCAATTATGTAAGTTTGAAACTGAGCATCTGACTCAGCAGAAGGATTTCACTGTCATGTTGCTTGTCATACCTGCTTCTTTTGTATTGAGAGAGAGAGAGAAGGAAGGTGCTAAAACTGCCTGAAATAGATCTTTTCATACAATTTTTATTACCTGGAGCTGATAAACAGAATCCATGGTTTCAGTTTGCTACCCTACAATAAGAATAACAATTAGTGTTATTTGCTTACCACCACTCAGTCAAGTAGAACCACATGATTGCAGAAAGAGGAGAAAAATTACATTAAAAATTTTCCCAAATCTGGTAGAAATTTCTATCACATGATTATGATCATAGTTTGGAAGAACATGTTGTTTTTAGGACATTTTTGTCTCCTCTTCCTTTTGTGCCTTGCCTTTCTTACATCCTTAGCTGTAATTTAAACTACATTATTAGTTCACTGTGGCAGGGAATGTGTCTTACAATGCTAAAGTATTACACTCGCAGGGTTCTTGTTCCTTCTTTGGAATTTAGTCTCAGCAGTTTAAGAAGTGCACTGATCAGCCTCCTGTTGGAAGGTAACACTGCCCCAGTTGCAGAGGGATGGTGAAAACACCAGCAGACCTGGACAAACTGAACTAGATTCTTTTTCTCATTTTTAATTTTTTATTATTTTCTTTTCAATTTGTCCATGCTCTCCTCTAGGTTGGACAGCACTTACTGCTCCTTGCCACTTGCTACTCTGCATCAGACTCCAAAGAACTCTGAGTTTAATTCTCGAAGTAAACTTGGTCTAGTGAGTACTTCTGGGAAAAAAAATTCCTTTGATTACAACTGAAAAACATGATTTTTAAATGCTACCATGCCAGGGGAAAACCAACTGCAGTCAGTCCAAGTACACAACCTATAAATTCCCAAAACCAGAACTGAGTGCCAAATAAAATTCCGTTATCTGTGAAATCAGGTTGTAAGCATTCTAAATGGTCCCTAAAAAGGTGCATGGCTGCAGCATATCTGGCCAGAAGCTGCCTACACATCACTCCTGTGCCCCTGCAGCACAGTACAGCTGCTGCTCACCTCGCATGGCAGCGCTGCGCTTTCCCTGAGGCAATGAAAAACACTCCGAAGAAAACAAGGCAGCTTTACCAGGGAAGGAAGAGCTGAGGAGCTGCTTTGGGCTCCCTCGTTGAGTGGGAGGAAAGCAAAGCCTGAGCACCTCTTTGCTACCTGGACACAGCCTGCTCAGTACACCAAGGCAGACCCTCCCCCCCCCAAAAAAAAAAAAAAAAAAAGGGTGTNGAAAAAAAATAAAAAAAGATGGCTGTAAAATAAGACCTTATCACAACAAGTGAGGCAGGAGGGGACAAAATCACTCTGCTTTTGCAACTTTCATCTTGGCCCTTTCCATTATGTATACTTTTGACTTTGCATGCTTTGTTCTTTTTCTTTGTTCTATATGGGGTGTGTGATTACCCTCTGTTAAAAGGATGAAAAGGCAACCTGATGGGTTATCCTGTGGGATTTTTCAGATGTGAATGCAGCAGAGATACAGCAGCAGACAGGAGATTTGCACTAGTGCAGCCACAGCAAAGGTAAAAGTCCCAGTGTCACAGTTTTACCCAGGTATGGGGCCCCTCGGTGGGTGGTGGTTGTTTTTTTACCTTGATGGTTTCTTTGGTTACCAGCATTCCTGCTTAGATGGACAGTGCAACCACACAGTCTAGTCAGTACTTCCTCTCTCTGCTTCATACCACTTTTCTCTGCATAAACACTAGACACAGTTTGCTCAAGACACTGCAATAGCACTTTCACATCCCCATCCAGGGATGCCTTTGCTTCTTTGGTGCTGTAGCATAAAATTATTGCAATTCTGAAATATCTTCCTTTTGCTGGCAGGCTGCTGAATTGTCTGCATATTTGGAAGAGATGGGTGCCTCCAGTGACACATGGATGTGCTGCACACATTGCCTGTGCCCTGTGCAAGGTCAAGTGCTCAGAAAGAAACCCAGACAGCTTCTTTGTCCTGCCTGGCTCAGGAAACATGGGCACAGAGACATGAGGAGTGAGCAGGACGTTGGGGTGATGGAGAGAAAAGAGGACTCACCCACATGGCATGTAGGGTAAGAGGCCTTGGCTGTCAGTGTAATGTTCTCAGGACTGACTGCTTGTACAAAATAACCCTGGGGCAGCTTGTCTTGCTGAGGAAGCCAAAAGCCTTCCTGTGCCATGGACACAAACCATACCCTTAGCCAGCTCTGACCTTTGCTTATACCCTGAACTGCCATGTGTGGGGACAGTTGTATCCAGACATCCAGACTGTCCTCACTATCTTACAACAGCTGCTCCATTTTAAAGAGATTTTGGAAGCATTTTTTGTTCCTGAGTGTTGCATCCCCAGAGGAGGAAGGGGTAGCAATTCTTTACTTATGTTAGGCAACAGTTCCTAAAAATTTTTAGCGCTCAATTAGTGAAGCAGAGGTTGCTTCTCAGAACCACCATTTGGTAAGCACCTGTGAAGAAGAGCTACCAGAGCTACAAGAAAGCATATGATTGACTAAAATAGTAATTTAATTGATGTCTGGTGGTTTGTGTTTTACTGTTTGATGGTGAAGATTTAACTGAAGTATAAAACTCAGTGTCAAAGCAAGAGAATTTCTGGGAGCCAGGTGATTTCCTATGAGTTTTTCCTATTTCTAATCTTGATTTCCTTTCTCTCTTTACATTCAGGATGGAGCAGCACTGGACTACTTTGCTTGCTGTGGTAGGAACACAAACTGGTGATGGATTTTTATCTGACTGGTGAGCAAGGATGTCTACAGGGTGAGGCTGGGTAAAGTACAGAGGTTTCCCCACTTTTGTGCTTGCTGGAGATGCACCACCCCAGAGCACAATCTTGTCTTTGCTTGGGTTCCCAGAGTGGTTTAATGCACATTACACAGCATGAATACTTTGTAAAACCAAAGCAGCTCTGCTTACTGATGTCCTTGTGCTTGCTGTAGTACTTGAGGATTGGTTCTATTGATTAGAACTAAAATGTTGTCTCTGCCTGTTTTTGCCTATTCCAAAAAAGGTTCTGCTGGCTAAGGCCAAACAAAACATTTTGCACCATTCCACCTCAGCTGGCTGCAAAGCCTTTATGTAAATCCCTTGCCATTTCCCTGTGGCATTACTTTTGCCACCTTCCTGGACTCCCTGAGCCTGACACGAAGCACAAGGATTTTGACTGTAACAAAGGGGGTGAGTTCACCAAGTACTGCTTCACAAGGAGGGAAAAAAAAAAGAAGAAGAAAAAAGTAAAATAAAATATAATGAAATTATTCCCGCTCATACTTTGCCCTAACTGACAGCATGTAAACCTGTGACAATGACGTGGCTGCTGCTGGCAGCCACAGCCGACACTGCTCTGGTGGGGGTGGAGGATCAGGCTCAGTGAATTCATGGTCGGTATCTCTGTGCACTCAGCTTTCTCTTATGCAATAGCAACAAAATTGACCACCTGAGCTATTCAGGACTACTCACTCATTCAGCTGGTACAACCTCCCTGCCTGAGGAAGTGCTGTTGCTACAAATAAGGGCTGTGGAGCACCTTTGCTGCCCCTTCAGAGCTCCAGTGACTTGGCTAGGAAGTTGCATTTGATGATGCATGTCCCTAAGGTGCCATTGGCACACTTACTTGGGTGACACTTCAGCTTTTCACACTCCCTGGAGCATTCATGCATTGTCTAGCTGCTGCCATATATTTAGACAGGTAAATCTAATAAGTCATTTTAATGATATATGGGAGAGCAAACTTTTGAGATTTTTCTCTTTTTTAATTTGATTGTGTCTTTGCTGGAGAGGAGTTGCAGCTAAGAAGAAATCATTATTATGCCAGCAAGAATACTTGCCTAGCACAAACAGTTTCTCCAGTAAAGTTTTTGCAGCCTCCCTGAATTTTTACCGTAGCTGCAGTTCTTGCTCTTAATATAACAAGGCTTCTTTAAGTACATGTTCTAAGTCACTAGCAGCTCATTGCAAATGCCAAATATCAAATAATTAATAACAAAATTGACTCCTAAATTAAAGAAAAATGTAGTGGTCCAGAAATACTCTCATTAATCATTCTGTAGACCAGTAGCAATCAAAAGTAATGAATTAGACCTGTTCTGTTCCCCCCCTAAGCCATGGTTTAAGAATCAGGAGTCATATTTTTGTGGTTAAATCTGTCTGAATTATTTTGTTCACTTTGTGGTAACTTGAGTCTGTATCTCATAGTTGGATCATGTTTTCAATTATGAATTAAAGTCCCCACAACAGCTGCAGATTTCCTGCTTAAAGAGAGCCAAGATTCTCCCACACCTGACCTACTGTGGGTAAAAAAATGGATTTTGTTACTTTGCAAAAAGTGCAGGTGTTGGCCACTGTGAACACAGGTGGCATGTTTCAAAGACGGGCAGTAATCTACAGAATCAAGTAATACACAGGACTGATAGTAAAATTTTATTTTCACATGCCTTTGAGTTACCTTTTTTGTTTCCTAAAGCATCTTGACAGACACATACTCTTTTCCCCCTTTTGCATTTCAGATTTTGGATCTTAAATATTGTTTCTACTGCTGTGCTTCAGAGACAGTTTTAAGTTCTTGGTATGCCACAAACCACCAGGACTAAAGATGAAGTTAAAATTTCTGATACAAAAGCAGAAAACAGCCTGAGAGGTTTATAAAAAAAGCCATAAGAAACCCAGCTTTAGTTGCAGCAGTATTGTTAAATTCAAGCCTCAAACGGAAGAAACAGGTGGGCATGGCAAAGGGTCCTTTGTCCAGCATTGCCTGGGGGGAGTGAGGATGCTCATGCAGCTCCCTGCTGCTTCATCTGCAGAGCCGTGCCGACAGAAAACCTGTGTGTATGCTGTGCCTAAACTGGGGAAGGGGTGGGGGTAGATCTGCACATCTACACGTGGGAAGTAAGTTCTTATCACCTGCTGCCTTCGAGCCAAGCACATCCCCCTCACACATGAAGGCCCAGCTTTGCCCTGTGGTTTCCCCAGACTCCCCCCTCCCTGCATCTCTGCGTGGCTGTTGCTCAAACAGGAACTGTTTTGCCTTCACAGTCTTTAGCAGATGATGCTGTAATCTCCCTTTGGCATCTCCCTGCCAGTTGCCAATGCAGCCATGTGCACATCTGAGAGCAAATTTTCTAGGACAGCACTGGGAGGTAAAATGCTTTCCCTATTTGTTTTCTCTCTGCTTTCATCCTAGCTCCTCCTGCTCCCTTCTCTGACCCCTTTTTTATATCCTACCCAATTTTTGCTGGCCTCTGGTTGCAAAACCAAGCTGGTACTTGTTGCTGGTACCAGCACTCTTATATAGGTCAACCCCTGTGAGTCAGGAATCTGAGCTGCAGCCAACCTGCAGCTGCCTCATGATGCAGGTGGGTAATCAGGCTTATCTCTTCTTGTGCCACTTGCCCCTGCCTCTCTTCTACCTCCTTGGCAGATCCAGAAGTGCCACGCTGTGCCAGCCCACCTGGCTGTAAGCTGCACAGAAATCCCTGGTTTGTCAGTCCAGGAGCCCAAAAGCAACTGAAAGATCTTCCCAGAGCTTGTCCTACTGCTGGGAAATGCTTCTGCACAGTGTCCTTTCAAGCACAAGTCCAGAGGTGCAGTTTAAAATGTCACTCAGAAATGTTCTGTGCCTGCAGATGGAAGGGGGAGGTGGTGTCTGCCAGCTCTTGGGTTGCTCTGAAAGGCTGTTTTGTCTACTGTGAGACCCCCTTGCCCTCTCCAGAGAGGCAGGTCCATGCAGTGGTTACCTCACCAGAGAGAAAAACATTGAACGATGCAGAGCTGCCTTCCTTGTTACATTCCTGCTTGACTTGCTTAGGCATTTTTTAAACTCCTCTGGACCCCTCACCCAGTGTTCTGTAGGGTCCTTAGCACTGAAAATCAGTCTCAGAATGAGCCTCCATCCCTCTCCTAGCAGCTTTCAGTCACAGTAAATGGAAAGCAAATCCAAATCTTTACCCCATCAGAAACCGCAGCCGCAAAGCCGTCCTATTGTTTCATAAGCTACTTTTATTTTTGAGCCTTCAGACCTGTGGCACATCCTCTGCAAAGGTTAAATTCAAAACTAGCTGCACAAGCCTAGGGAGGAAAGTCTGTCTCTCAGCATACTTGAGAGTCCCCAACCCCCTCCAGAACAAAATGGAAGTGTCTCTGGTTCAAGGCAGTCTACACGGCAGCGAGCAGCAGGAGCTGTAAGCTATTATTTTAGTTCCAAAGAAAAGTAATTACTATAGCAACCAACACATCCGAATGGCTCTTTGGCTGCTGCTGAGACACAAACAACTTGCACACAAAGACACATCAGAAACGTGCTGTGTAAAATGTTCTTGGGTAGCTCTGCGTTTTTGAGAGCTCTGTAAAATGTGTGTAACAGGCTTCTGAGAAATGACTGCCAGAATCACAACAAGCAATTGTGCCGTGCCATGATCCCAAAATAACCTAATCAATGGCTCAGTATATTTGCCCCTGAAGAGATGAGGCAAAAAAAAAAAAAAAGAAAAAAAAAAAAAAAAAAGAAAAAAAAAAACAGAGGCTCCATTTTTAGCCTATGTGCCGGGAAGTTCCCAGCAGAGCTGAAGATACATTCAATAAACAGACAATAAAATGGTGGGGGAACGTCTCTGCTTTTGTTCTGTGCTGATTCCAGCTCCCTGCAGGCTTCACATGCCAGCTCATCCCCTCGGGCTTATACAGTGTTAGAGAAAGACATTTAATTACAGCCTTGTAATGCTGGAGGGTGTAAGAAGCAATGTCTTCGTTCTTTTCTGTGTCCATGCAGCAACCAGCCCCCACAGGCCACATCTCCAGCTGCAGTGCTGGGCACATCACTGCTGCTGATACTGAACAAGGAAGTTTCTTGAGAAACAGCAAACTGTAACCATTGGCCATTGCTTAAGTATTACAGCGTCTGGAGTGTCTCTGTCACATTCAAATCAAAATGCCACTGGTGTGATAACAGCTTAAGAGCTCCTGGCCTCTGTCTGCAAAGCTGCAACACTTCATGGTGCTGAGACAAACATGCTGGGTCCCCCAAAACAAGAGATCTGGTCCAAGCAACCTGGTTCAGGAGTATTGTCCAAAGTTTCCCCACAAATGTCATCTCTCTTGAGGATGGTGAGCAGCATTAAAATCACTCTCCTGCTCCATTGCAAAAGGCAGCTGTGATAAAAATAGAGGTTTATGGATCTGGGTAACTCAGAACAGAGTTGGATCCTGTAAATGAGCACAACACATCCCTTCAGAAACTTGAATTGCCCTTTAAAATTATTTTCTTAATCTGTTGAGTTTTCAAGTCTTTCTCTGTGTCCAGAACAAATTGAACATCACAGCTGGATTTAATGTAAAGACAAAATTAAGGAAGGAAATGTAGTGATGTAATATATTACAGAAGAGCCTTATGACCAAATAAAAAAAGGACTCCTCATAGAGACAGAGTTTTGGTTGACTGTAGCCTTTTAAGCAAAGTTACTTTATTTTGGATTAAAGAAAAGCATTGGGGGGGAAAAAAAGCAAAACATTTTGAAAAATATATTGAAAAAATAAAGTATTCCTATAAAAATATCACAAGCATGTATAAAATCCAATGCTTCGCTTCTGTTGTGTAAAATGGTAGCTGCCCTGCAGGCATTTAGAATTTTCAAACTTCCGCTCTCGGGGAAATAAATTGTTCTCTGTAATTTTTCTCATAACAACTTTATTTTGTCATAGGAGTTGACTGTATGTTAAATGGCTCCCTCTCAAAAAAAAAAACCAACAGAAAAAAAACCCAAAAAACCAAAAAACCCCAAACACCAAACAATCCCAGCACCAACAAAAAACCAAAACAAGCAACAAAAATTTATTTTTCACAGTGTGCCTTTTTACCAGCTTTGTGGTGGGGGAAAGACAGGATCACTCACAGGCTGACTTCCCAGTTTTCCTTTTGTACTAAACAGAAATCTCTTGCCTGGTGTAGAGGAGCTGGGACCAGTGGGACCAGGCACACAACCTGCCTTCATGTCACACTTTTTCTACACCTGCTGTGACAGAGTAGATAAATCCTTGTTCCTCACAAGCATTCTGCATTTTGGCTTGGGAAAGGCTGCTGCATTTTCAGTGAGAGAGAAGACAGATAAGGAGTAGAGAGCTGATGCTTTGCCCAGCTGCTCGTGCAGAGCTGCAAGGCAGAGAAGTGAAACCAAAGTCTCAGAGAAGATTAGTGAGCTCTTCTGAGCACTCCCTGGCTGTGGAAGTGCCCTGCTGTCAATGCCAAGTGTGTTCAGGCCCAGAACTGCAGTTTTCTTCTGGAAAGAAGGAGGAGGAAATGAAAGGAGCTTGCATTTGACCACCAGTCTAAGCAAAACTCAGTGCCACAGTGAACAAGGCCCCAAAACCCCACTTTCTTAAAAACAGGAATGACTAAAAAGAAATCCAGTGTGGTGAGATGTTGAACATGACTTACTTGTATCCTGCCCTCCCCCTTGTCCAATGGCAGAGGTGCAGGATGCATGCAAAAGTGAGCCATGAGAAATCCTCAAAGTCACGAAGCAGGATTCCTGGAATACCTTGCTCAGATCCTGAAGCTGACAGTGCTCCTTACTCTTCCCTGCAGGATTCAGGCTTGTGCAAGCTGGTTTATTTTCTAGTTTTTTTGCCACCTTGAAAATTGTGTGACTGTTTCACAAACAGAATTGTCTCTGGTATTGCTTTTGCAACCACACCGCCTTAGATGGCCACTGGGGCTCGAGTGGTCTTGCATCTGTGAAGAGGAGTGAGAAAATCAGTGTTCATGACTGTTACATCAGACAAAGAGCTGGATCTGGACCTTCTCCGGTGTGAATCTGAGAAGTAAATCAAAACGGCACCTCCTCTTGTGTTAAAAAACCCACAGCTTAATGAAATCGTGTCTTTGCAGAGCAGAAATGATTCCTATGTCTGGAGAAGTACATTAAGAGAGAGGTGTTGAGGGTGCTGAGGTGCTAAGAAGTGAACTTCTCGGAATGCTCTACACATGAAAACACTCCATTCATTAGTTATAAATTATTCTGACCTATCAACTATCAGTCAGGAGCCTTCCTTGCTCCAAAATTTGGGCTGATCTCTATCCTGTCTCATATGGAGGTGATACTGATGAGCAAAAAAGGTATATTTGCTTCAAATGTTTTTGGATAGAGAGCACAGGTTGTGAGAGTGCAGAAGGAAACACAGGAACTGCAATCGTTAACAAAGAAATGCAGATTTCCAAACCATTTCTGCTCAGCCTCAGGTGGGAGGTTTTGTTTCTGTGTTGGCTTGGAATTTGTAGTTGGTCTTTTCAAAAGATGATGGCTGTGTTGAAAATTAATATTTAGCAACCACTGGTTGACCCATTGAGGTTTTTTTGGTGGGAGTCATAGGTCCTTTGAACAAATTTTGAAAATGGCCACTACAGAAATACAACCATATCAAATTGTTATGAGGTGCTCTTATGCCTTGCACTTGAGCCTTGCCAAGAGAGGTCAAAAATGTGCACGTACATTACTTAAATGTTGCGGGTTTTTTTTTTTCCTGGCAGACTGAAAGTACCTGCAAAGACAAGCAGAAGTCCGTATTTCAAAAGATGATGACGTTTAATGGAGTCTGGGTCGGAGCCACAGCTTTGATAATAACAGCACCTCGGCCAGCAAACGCCCTGAGACTGATTTACATCACCATCAGCAGGCGCCGCCTGGGCCTCTTGTGGAGGGGCTAAGGGAGGGCACAAAAAAATATGCATTTTATCATGCCACGCTTTGCACGGGCCGTGAAAGCCGTGTCGGTGGGATGGAAGTGGGTGAGAGGAGCGGCTGGCAGCGATGCCTCGGGCCCCGAACTTGCGAGGCGGGGCCCGCAGCCTCGCTCCCTCCCCCGGCATCCTCCCCTCTGGCCTCCGCATCCTCCCCGCTGGCCCTCGGTGAGAGCCCCGGGATGACCGGCGCTCCGCTCCGCTCCGCCGGGCACGGCGCGGCTCCGCCCCGCTCGGGAGGCGGCCGAGGGTTGTCCTGGCTGCCCTTTGGAGCTGGGAGTGCTCCGCTCCCGCCGCCATTGCTTCTTCCTCCGGAGCGTCCTTCCCGGGCAAGGCTGCGGCTCCCGCCGGAGGTGCCGGTGACCGGGTTTTAGGGAGAGATGACAACGGTGCGGAGAGAGGCGTTCGGGCGGATGCCCGCGGAGGAGGGAGGCGGAGAGGTGGAGAAGTTCGTCCTACAGTCGGACAGCGTGAGAGTGGAGATCCTGTCTTTTGGGTGCATCATCACCACTCTGGAGACAAAAGACAGGAATGGGCAGTTTTCAGATGTTGTCCTAGGATTTGACACTTTAGAAGGTGGGTCTTAATATGTTTTATTGAAAAAAATATTAAAGAAAAAAACCACAATCAGGCAATTTAACCAGCAATGATTTATTGCCACACTGCGTGACCTGCTTGTAAGGCCCCCTCCCTCCCCCAAATCATGGGCTGAAGAGATACAGTTCCTGCTGCCTCTCCTGGGCTCTGTGGTGGATGTGGAACAGGGACACTGGTGGCAGTGTGCCACTCTGTTGGAGCAGCTCCGAGTCACTCGTTGACTGGCAGTGACAGAGGCCTTTTCTTCTAATCTGAAAGAATACAAGATCCCATCAGGCTGTGTTGATCAAAGATGAGCACGACTAATGAGCTGTGTGTCCTGTGAAACTGCAGTCACCTGTTTGGTGAGAGGCACCTCTGAGTCCACAAGCTCTCCTGGAGACTGCCCATCCTGTTCCAGTGGTTCTGTTTAACTGTGTGCTGTTTCTCTGGCCAGGTTACCTGAGGAAGCACCCGTTCTTTGGTGCTGTCGTGGGCCGTGTTGCCAACAGGATTGCGAAGGGGAGGTTCAGCCTGGACGGGAAGGAGTATCAGCTGTTCCTCAACAACGGGCCCAACAGCCTGCACGGAGGAGCCAAGGGATTTGACAAGGTGAAAATCCCAGTGTCCTGCCTGCATACAACCTGTGGGGTTGTGGCAAGAAGGTGTAATGTTTGCACCCCTTGAACCCTGTAGCATTTTCTGGTGGTTACTGAGTTGAATCAGCTCAGAAAGTGCTGTGAGTGCAGAAACAGGGGGAAGTGAGACAGATCCTGTGAGCTGCTGGGTTGGCTTTTCTTTGCCTGAGTTTGCAGAGCTCACTTATGTCATCCTTGGATGCTGAGCAGAGGGTTGCTGTGCTTCCTCTGAGTAACTGCAGTCCTGAGCCTCACAAGCCCAGTTCTGACTGGGTTCTTCTGGGCAAGGTGCTGCTTCTGCAGAGCCTGGGCTGGGACACAGCAGTGAGGACCCAACCTCAGGAGCAATGGAGGCTCCCCAGGCACCAGTTGCACCACCCTGGAGCGTGTCATGGAGTTGTGCCAGAGCCCAAAGTTTCCTGGGGAACATTCCATGCAGACTCATTTCCGCCTGCAGTTTCAGGCTGTTACCTGCCCAAAGCTCCTCCCAGAGTCAGAAGAACGTGAGTTTGCAGAAACTTATTGTTGCTTGCCTGTGACAGCGCTCCCAAGTAAGGGGAGAGCAGGGTGGTGCTGCAGGTTCAGTCGTTGCATTGCCCCCTTCTGTGCTGCTTTCATCCTGTGACAGCACCTCCCAGGCTCTCACTTTGACTCACAGCAGTGGGGGATTAGATCAGGCCTGCAAAATGCCCCAGGATCCGGGATCACTGTCTCTCCTTCCCAGCCCTCCCCTATGACCTCCTGAGATGAAACAACCTTTCCCTGGCCCCAGGGCACTCCACCTTTACTCTTTCTCTCCATCTGCTGCTGCTCAAGTTGCTGCTCAATACCACAGATATTTGTGGTACAGGCAGTAAAAGCAGTGGAAGATCTCTTCTCTTGAAAGCATTGCTAATAACCCTGCTTGATTGCAGAGCAGGCTCAGAAGTCTCTGTTTTCCTGAAGCCTTGGGCTTTGTTGCATCAAGTGCATTTGTAACCAGCGAGTAGCTGATCCACCATTTCCCCCAAAGAACACGTGAATGTGCTGGTGCAGCTGCTTTCATGGGGTTAATGGTTTTTTTTGTGAAAGGAATCCAGGCTGATGGGACAAAAGCCAGAGTGCCTGGAAAAAAAGTCACAGTGTGAACTGGCATCACGAGATGCTCCTCAGCAGCCTTAGAAAATAGAGAGTACTGGGGATGGCTTGGCTGTTGTACCTCTAAAGAGGACAATTTGGTCGGTTTAAAGTTTCTTTATACACCCTGACGCCTGTGATCTGGAGCTGAAACGTGCACTTCTTCACACCCAGGGCTTCCAGGCTGTCTTCTGCAGGCAGGGGATGTGGTCTCTTCTGCTTCTTCACCTTGCTTGCTGAAGGCTCACCAGCTTGCTGGGGACAAGGCTGTGACATCTCCCAGCCAGAGCTTTGTGTCCTCTGGCCCACAGGGCCCACTTGGACACCTGCCCAAGACCCCCTCCAGCCAGGAAACAATCACTGTTCAGAGACAGTGAGCCCCAACTGGTCAGCCCTAACAAAAAACACACACTGGCGTTTGGCTGTGATTATCTTGGTCATCTTCTGAGCTTTCCCTGATCTTGCAGACATAAGTGCTGTGGTCAGCACATGGTCTGATGAGAGCAGCTTGCAGCTGCACTTACAGGGCAGCAGTGTGACCACACTGCTGGGGGATTTTCAAAAATAACTCTCTTATCTTAAAAAAAAAATAAAATAATGATACCTGTATGCTTCCTGGACTTTAATAGCTTTTTCTTTAAAGAACTTAAATAGAAACTCGTATTTAAAAAACCGCAGCATCCGTACAGCTGTGGGAGCTGCAGCCAAACTGCACGCTGTGCAGGAGGGCCTGCTCTGCAGCCAGGTGTATTTGGTGCCCTCAGGTTCTGTGTTTGGTGAAAATGGCTTTTCACCATGCCTTATGCTGGTGATCTCTGTGTAGGACACAAGAGGGATCAACTCAACAGCATTATCTGGCCCCTGTTCCTAAATCTGTCCACTTTGATTAGACAGTAACTGTTCCTTAGGGAAATGTGAAGATCCAGAGAGCCTCTTGTTGCACATCCATCTTCTCAGCATGAGGCCCATGGCCAGGGCCAAACAGGCTGTCTGGGCAGCTGTGTATATTGTGCTGGCTTGCTTCCCTTGCCAGCACGTTTGGCTCCAAGCTGAGCACTGGTCTCTGGCAGGGACAAGAACCAGAGAGGTCCCAGCTCTCTGCATGTGTCCAACAGCACAGCTGGTGCCATTTAACCCGAGCCCAGCCCCTGGGCAGGAGCTCCCAGTGTGTTCTTACACTGTCCTAGGAGCTAGCACCTGGTGAGCAGAGGGAGGGAGGGCAGCTTGTTGCACATCAGAAGATCCATGGAAAGTCCAGTCTGCAGGGCAACAATCAAACATGTGGACTCTCAGGCATGGCATAACACAGGCTGGAACAGGCCCCCTGTCAGACTTGCCTCATTTCCAAATTGCCTCGTTTGTTTGGCTGCTCAGTGGAAAGCTGCTCCCTGCTGGTGGTCCTGGCTGACCAAGAGCAGGCTGGTGCTTGTGTTTTCTTTGGAAAGGTGATTGAAGAAGCCATTGTGTCAGTACAACATCCCTTGAGTGCTTTCTGTCCCTGTTCTTAGCCCAGCCTGGGGCGGGAGGGAAGGGCACTGTGTCCCCATTCCTGCCCTATTCACACCGTGCTCCTTGCAGGTTCTCTGGAGCCCCCAGGTGCTCCCGAATGGCGTCCGCTTCTCCCGGCTCAGCCCTGATGGCGAGGAAGGCTACCCTGGTGACCTCAAAGTCTGGGTGACCTACACCCTTAGTGGCAGAGAGCTGGCCATCAACTACCAGGCCCAGACCAGCAAGACAACCCCCATCAGCCTGACAAACCACTCATACTTCAACCTGGCAGGGCAGGTAAGTGTGGGGAGATGAGCCCTGTGGAGACACATTGTGCATGGGGAGAAAGCCTGGGGACCCATGGGATGATCGTTGGGACCAACGTGCTGGTCTGGGGACACATCATGGTTTTGGGGACACAGTAATGAGGGCTGTCTCTGTGCATCATGGATTGAATCACATGGACCTGAGCTGAGGACACATTGTCTCAGTGCTTCTTGAACAGAGACATCCAGCTGAGCATGTTGGTCCTCCTTTTGTGTGGAACTGGGGAGTTTCTGTCTCCTGGTCTCTTGGGAAGATTATGGAGGAGATGCAGAGCTGGCATACCCTAATGGTGGCCTGGCATTTCTTGGTTGTATTCTGTTCTTCACCCTGCATCTCTGACAGGGTGAAGCAGTTGAGATCAGAGCCTAGAGTGGCAGCACCAAAATACCCGGGTCAAAATGGGCAGGAGAAACATCACGGAAAGGGGATGTGAGATAGCCAGGATTGCAGAGTAGCAAGGCTGCAGCAGCAGGATGCAGAGAGCCCTCCCCACACCTGTACAGGGTCTGGTCAACCACAGGGACAGTGAATTGCAGCACTGTTTTAATCTCACACAGTTTATAACTGGGCTTGGAGGAAAAGGATCTGAGAAATAAAGGCTTGCTGGGCAAAGCCACAGGGCAGTGCAGTCACACTTGGATGTGAGACATAGGCCCTTAAAAGTGTTTGTGGGAGACAACCCAGCCCCTCTGAGCAGGAGCTGTGCCCAGGCTGCTGCCCTGAGAATGGCTGTGCAATTGTTGCTGTGCCCTTTGCTGGTGCTCCCAGAGGTTCAGTAACACCTGTGGTGTGCAAATCAGGTGTGTTCCAGAGGAACAGGAGACCTTTGGGCACAAAATTGCTGCTCAGATTAGATAATGACCTGAAGGTTCAGCTTTGAGCCTGCTCCCCTTCCAGCCCAGCAGGTTCCCTGCCAGCATTCCTGAGGCTGTGGAAGAGGAGGAGAAGCATAACCCTGCAGTGATGCAGATGAGACAGGAGGATGGGTTGCATTTCCCTTTGCTTGCTTCCTTCCCCTTCTCCCTGCTGCTGTGTGCTCAGTACCCAGCATGTTTTGGCTAGTCAGTCTGCAGGGAGCTACAAGCACAGATTGATGGCCTCATCCCTGTGGGATTTACAGCTCCTAGGGTGAAGGTTTTTTGCCTGTGCCAGTACCTTTGTCCTGTGCCCAAGGTGAAGGTGGAATGAGGGCCAGGAGGTGCTCCAGGCACTACCAGATCAGCTGGGGCAGCACTGTGCACTGTCACTTCACAGCTGTGCTTAGGGCTGCTCAAACAGTGGTTGCAACAGGAATGCCAGCATTTCCCATTCCCCTGCAGGGCTCCCGGGATGTCTATGACCACGAGTTCTCCATTGAAGCAGATTCCTACCTGCCTGTGGACGACACCAAGATCCCTACTGGTGGGTGGTGCAGTGCTTGCAGCACCAGGTGGAAGTGATCTTTCTGAGCAATCGTGGCGGGTGTGGGCAGCAGCACTGCCTGGCAAGGGGGACACCTCAGCACCCAGGGACCCCAGGCACAGCGTGGCACTCACCTTTGGGGACAGTCCCACTGCACCTGAGCTGGGTGGGCAGAGCCAGGTGCTGGTAACCAGATCCACCACCAGCCCCAGGGAACAGTAGGAAATGGGGCCAGAGGCACATGGGATGTGAGGCTGTTATGTGGGTCCATCCAGTAGACAAGCTCCTTGTGCCGCCTGTATGAGTGGATTCTCTGGTCCAGGGGGCTTTTGCTCAGCTTGGTGTGCCATGCTTGTGCACAAATAGGGAAAGAGCTTAAGGCCATACCCAACCCAGCGCCTGCTTCTCCCTGCTGCTTTCACCATGGAGCTGTTTCACATCTTGGCTATAGCCAGCTTGCTATCCCTACCTTTTGCAGTTCCTTCTTGTGTGGGAAGCCTTAGTCCTGGGGTGAAGATAAGATAAAGACCGACCCCTTGTGTGCAATGCCTGCTGTATTTTATGGAATTGCCTGAATTGGAACGGTTTCAATTTTTTTTCAAGGTGTTCATTCTGCCCTCCATGCAAAACTCCTCACCTTTGGGTTGGAGTGGCTGTTTTGCACTGTGTTTAGTATGTCCTGGGCTTGTTTGTGCTGCTTTACCACAGGACACTGTATGCCCACAGCAGATCTTAACAAGGACAAGATAGAAAATGCTGATTTTGTACATATACAAACTTCTGTGCATTTTCTTGATCCTTGTCTGTGCTTTGTCCCTGCTAAGAACAGGAGTGTCCCTGGGAGCTGCCAGCTGTGCTGGGGGACAAGGTAGGGTTTGCTGGCACGTGGGTGAGTGGCTGAGCCTGCTGTTCTCCTTGCTTAGGAGAGGTGGCCGCTGTGCAGGGCACTGGATTTGATCTCCGGCAGCCTGTGGAACTGGGCAAGCACTTGCAGAAGTTTCACCTGGATGGCTTCGACCACAACTTCTGCCTGCACCAGGGGCAGGACCGACGCCTTGTGGCCAGGTAGGCTGGGACCTCGGCAGGAGTCGCCACCCCTGGAGGCAGGGAGTGCCCATTCAGCCAATCCTGTTTCATCCTCCACTGGCGTCTCCGCAGGGTTTTCCACCCGCCCACGGGCAGGACCATGGAGGTTCACACCACCCAGCCTGGCATCCAGTTTTACACCGGGAACAACCTGGATGGCTCCCTGAAGGGCAAAGGTGGTGCCACATACCCCAAGCATTCGGCTTTCTGCCTGGAAACCCAGAACTGGCCTGATGCTGTTAACCAGGTGAGCTGTCCATTCCCCTCCCATGGGTTACGTGGGTCCTGTGGCAGGGATGTACCCCCACCCTCCATGTTTCTGGGGCACTAAATGTAGAAACAATCTGCTTGTCAAGGGACAGTGCAGATGCCAGAAGAGAGGCAGGCACAGGTCACAGTGGCTTTAGACAGGGGTCAGTCAGTGCAGCAGGAACTGGCCCCGTGCAGCCCACCTTCCCAAAGGGGAAGGGGACTAGAGCAGATGACCCCACTGGGGCCTTGCCACATTCTTTTATATCTGATCATTCCTCACAGCCTGAATTCAACCAGTGGTAGGACTCAAGCACTCAGGCTGATGGCAAGTGTTGGGTGGTTACACAGTGCTTCTGGAAATGGCTGGGGGGATCTGTGGGAAGAACAAAGGGGTGCAACCACACTTTCTGGTCCCGTGGAATGTGCTCACAGTCTCTGATGTGCTGCTGCATCTCCCTAGCCTCACTTCCCCAAGGTCCTGCTCCATCCGGGTGAGGAATACAACCACACCACGTGGTTCGTGTTCAGCACTGCTTGAGGAGAAGGGCTGCTGGCTCCCACCACTGAGAGCGGTAAGTGCCTCCAGCGGCTGAGCCAGGAATCCTGCCACATGCCAAACAGCTTTCCAACTACTCTGGGTGATGTATCCAATCTGGGAGCCTTTTTCCTCCTCTGTGGTTTTCACCTGTGATTTCTGCTGGCTTTAACTCCTGCAGCTGCTGTCTGGTCTGTGCAAAGGTCTCACACTCTGTCCAGCCTCTCACCCTGGGCATTGGGTTTTGTTTTGGAGTAAAAATGCCAGGGGCATGGCATGTCACAGCTCGAACTACAGCAGGGGAATATTTGGTAATACACATGTGGAGCATGTGGGAAGGCTGATGCAGTTGTGGTTGTTTGTTACAACATCTGCTACTTCCATCAAAGTGCTGTCTCTAAGTGGTGTGCAGTGCTCATGCAGGATAGCTTTGAGGAGGACAGTGTGCTGGGATTGTCCCAGCTGGCTGCCCTGGATCCCCTAGTTAAACTCCTATGCTCTGCCTTGGTTGCTGAAGTGAAGTGGGCACACACATTTAGTCCTGAATACACAACTGTAGGAGAAAACCCATCACCTTAACACTGCGTCCGCATGAAATCTCAAAAACCCTGTACCAGGGAAATATCTGATGAAACCCTCCATGTTTCTGAGGCTTCAGAAAAATTGGCACAAGCCAGGGGATGACAGCAGCATCCTGTTAGGGAGCTGATATCCCACTCCCTAAGGAAACAGGTAGACAGTCCTGCTATCAGGCATCTGTCCCACCTTCTGCCATGCTGCTGCACCAGGGCCTGCAGCACTTCACCTGCAGAGATGCAGGAATGCCCTTGCCCCCAGGGGAAGTGCCTGGCCATTGGGCTTGCAATTGTGGCAGCCCTGTCAGTCAGTTCTGCCACCCTGACACTGGAGAAGCACCCAGCTACTCTCCTGCTGTGCACAGTAGTGATCATATTGTCTGTGAGGGCTGGTATCCCTTGGAAAACAAAGCCCACCAACAGGGAACACCAGGTTGCAAACCAGGGGATCCCCATTTTCCCTGAAAGTGGGGTTTGCCCACCACAGTGGAGACCTCAGATACACCTCCCTTGCCCCCCAACCCCAGCCAGCCTGCGTGGGGTATGTACAACCTGCCCAGAGGCACAGGGGCACAGCAGCACCAGTCACACAACACACCTGTGTCAGGGATCTTTTCCAACTGCTCACACTGCATGTAATTTGTGGTGAAATCCCACCAATCGCAGGCCAGAGCTCAAGTTCAGACAGCACAGCTGCACAGAAGCACAGATGCCACCTTTGTCACTGCTGTTCCTGTGCACCTTACAGGTGCTGGCTGTCCTTTGGCCTGGCTGTCTGCATCAGCACAGCCCTGCTTCTTCCTCAGGTGCTCACGTCTGGGTTTAGAGGAACCCCAGCCCCCCCCAGAGAAAGCCCAGTCTTCCAGCTCAGTCTTCCAGCGTCTCTGGGTACTGAAAAACAGGTACCAGTAGAGCTGTTGTGTCAGTCTGCAGTTTTATTGTGGAGCAGCTTTGCCTTGAAAGTACAGAAAAGGAAAGGTGAAGAAATTCCAGAGGAATTACGTGTGCCTCTCACCAGGTATACAATGCACAACCAGCAAAATATTCCAAACACGTATCACAGGCTTTAGGCATTTGGGCTAAACCACTGCAGGGTAACATTTTTGTCAGCCCTGCTCTCCCTCTGTGGCAGCAGTGGGATTTGGTGAGTGTGGCCAGAATGCACCTGGAACACCAATGGCCGTGGTGAGCCCAGAGAGGATCCACGCACAGCAAGGACCAGGCATAAAGGCCAGAGGATGCTGCAGCAGAACAGCATCCGAACTGTTGACTCATCCACTGGAAAAGCTCAGTGAAGTAATTATTAACAGAAAATCTGTTTCTTCAAAACCATGCCTGATCCCAAGTGTAACAAAATTCATCTTGTAATTTTATTTAAGCTGTTCAGCTGTGGTTTACACAGTGGAAGCAAACTGCCATGAGATTTCATTGGAAGCCCAAACAGGTCTTGCTTTCCATTTCAGTGCGTCCTTGCTGCTGGAACTGGCCTTTATTTCTGCTAGATAGCCAATCCCAGCCAAAAAAAAAAGATGCTTTTCTCCCCTCTGCCTATCAGTTTTTTGTTCACAGTCCAAAATTGTTGCCAGTCCCTTGCTGCAATCTGTGTTGAAGTGCTTTATCATGCAATTCCTTCATACAGAGTGAGGACAATTTGACACACCTATACACAAATAAAGACTCCTGCAGGTTGTGTATTTGCTGTAAGAAATTGGTATCATTCAACAAAGCCATCTCCAGGATTTGGGCTGCTTTACAACCATACAACCAGTTTCTGTGGAGCAGGTTAGAACTCCTGAGGGCAGCTGAGAATCTTTCATTTTAAGGATCTTCCTTCAAAATAGGAAAACACATCTTGAGATACTTTTAAAAAGTTTTCTTTATATAAACTAAAAAATGCAACAAGGGAAAGTAGCAATTGTCAAGTTATTAATTATTTCTATTATCTTTAGAGGTAAAAGAGGTAATTTTCTGTAGATGTTAATTGCTTAAAAGATATATTTTGGAGAGAAGTTCATCCTTAGATGTTTGGGGCATTTGGCATCAACAGTCCAACACTAGAGAATGAGCTTTGCAGAATAAGCAGATCAGGCAGAAAAATGAATGCCCACTGGATATTAAGGAATGAGAAGGGCATATGCAAATTTTTACCCATCTGCAGACAGAGATGGATTTTAAATTCCATTTCAAGGAGAGCAGGAACTGATCCTTCCATCGAAGACCATTTAACTGTAGATGTGAAAAGTGACTACCTTGAGAAGACACCAGCTGGGATTAGTGATTCCCATCTTAGACATTTTTCATCCATGTTACATGGCACACAGCTAAAATTATCCAAATGTTAACAGAAGCAGCAGGGTTACTACAGAGAAGTTTTAGTTAAAAATACACGTTTTATTTCAATGTGCCAATAAAAAAGTTCCACATTTTCATATCACAGGAAGTTAATTAAAACAATAAAAAGATACCTGTGCTAGTCTATTGGTGTGACTAACTCAGAAGACCCAGATCATGCCAAATTTTAGTTGATATACTCTTCTATCTACATTCTTACATTTACAAAGACACCACAAAATCCCTTATAATAATGTAAGCAAAATAACTTTCTTCCTAAAAGATTAACTTCATAACTTTAATCCATTCTTTCAGGACTTGCGCTTCGTTGAGGGCTTCCTGATGGTGAACGGCTGAAAGGAAAAGAATCCATAATTAACATTTCAGTAGTTGCTTGGGAATCAGAAATACAGGAAAACAGGAGTACACCCAGACTTTGGTTCCCTTTAAGCACTGTTTTTTAATTAAATAACCAATCACTATTGACAAAAGTTAATGGGTTGATGATCTGGAGATAACACTTTTCTTCTTTACCGTTATTTTTAAAATGAGATCATTGTAAGGCCATCTAAAGGGTATTACTTATAGTGACCCCTAAAGGGGCAAGATACTTCTTCACTGTTCTCATACAGCAGCTTGTCAAAACATATCACGGTGATCACTCAGCCCTTATTCCTGCCCTTGTGATTGTTTGACACTAAAGTTGTAAAAATGAACCATTAAAGACTTCTAATTAGGGGAAAAATGCTGCTTATTCTGTCACTACATATTCTACACATAACTCTGTGCATACACAGAGAGAGAGAAAACTATTTACTGACTTACTGGGAAAAAATAATATAACAGCAGTGAACATAACAGGCCTGATTTTCTATTCCTGACTGCTGTGCCAGGTTACTCTACTGCACCCTCCCCATTGTCAATGTAGCTTTTCATGAGACTGAGAGCTGATTTCCTACAAGCAGCAGCCAAACTCTTCAGCAGAGATCAGTGCAGACACTAAAATGCCAGCTCTACGGAGTCTGTGCTATTAGAAGAGAGACCAACATACCTTCTCTTTGGGGATGGCGAGCGCGACTTCGACCGGCTGCCAAAACAGAACAGCATCGTTCAGCTTAAATGTCAAATGCAACCTCTATGCTCTAAAAAAACCCCAACCTATCAATAAGTAAATTATAGAAATCTACCCAGAAGGTCTTTCCAGTGGTCGTTTTCAGATCAACTTTTATTCTGACAGGGATTCTCCATTAATTTAGCATGGAGATGCATTTTAAGCAACTTTCTTCAGCAGATAAACAGAAAAACAAGGGGTGGTACTAAGGTGAGGCTTTGAGAAAAGCAACATCACCAGGTTTGTGTTTTATGAAAAGCATTAACTAAGCTCAAGCTCCTTATCTGATGGATAGAAAAATTTAACAGAACTGAGCACAAAGGCACAAAAAATGTTAGAAACTATGAAGAGTTAATGAAAACCAAGAGACAGGTAAGGAACACATTCCAAAGAGCTGCAGAGGAAAGGTTATTATTTCTGCCATATCACAGAGATTGGCTGGGAACCCACATTTGGGGGATATTTTTCTAAAGGACCCAGGCTCTGTTAATCAAGCAAACCTAAATTTGAGATGCTACTGCAGTCTCTATGTATGCATGCTCACCTCTTAGCCGGCGAGCCAGACTTTGATCTGCCATGAGACCTAGACCTGCAAGAAGAAACACAGCTCAGCAGGGAAAGTGAGGGCATGCAGGGTCCCATGTTTGGGAAAGCAGTGGATGAGCAGACATGATGAATACACAGAATCCTGCAAGTTTCCAGGGTTTTGCCTGTTAAGTTTCCAAATAGATCTTTTTACACAGATGCTGCACGCATGTTGCTCTGCACTTTGGTCCCAAGCTGATGACCAGAGTTTGCTGAGGCAGGTGGCAGGAGCACAGGAACAAGCCAAATCCTGAGCAGTATTTTCACAGAGCTAATAAAAAGCCATGCTCTAAACTTGCAGGTCATTCCTACAGCAGACAGCTCATTCCTACAAGTAGCTTCTCTATGAAGTTCATCTTATGTATCCACTTCAAGTTTTTTTTCATGTTTGAACTTAATCCTTATGAAAAAATGTGGAAATCATCCACCTTGGAGACTGCTGTGCCACAGGAACACTAATACTGCCTGAAAGCCTCGCTGAAATTTTTAGGTCCCCCAAGGAAGTGTTCTACACTCCACATCCACGGTTTTCCACAACAATTTCCAGAAGTGTGTTGTGACACCGTCAAACCAGCAAACGTCATGTACTCATTTAGTCTGTCTCCTTCATGAATTCAGAGTTTGTCTCTGGGTGCAATGCATGCCTTGGACTCTTCTGTAAAGAAATAATCTTTCAATTGCATAAGCACAATTCTTTTGCCACTTCTGTCTAGCTGTACATCAGTAACTTCCTATGCCTCAGTCACTTAATCCCTACTTACAATGGAAAGGGTCACACAATAGTCTATAAATGTCACTATGAGTATCCTTTACCCTGCAGAAAACCACCCTGGTACCAAAATGATTAATCAATGGTGGTAAAATCAAGATGTTTTCCTCCTTGAGAGTCTGCTGGATGTAGCTGTTTCCTGCTCAGCACTTAGAGTGAACAGTGATAAGCCAGGATTAAGTCATGCTGGAACAACCTAAGATTCAACATGGATAACCTCAGGTGTACCCAGCCACAGAAAGGAACTGCTCTACTGCCTTCCTCTCTTTACCAACTTCTGGACTATCTGTGTGAGTTTCTGGTCTTAATTAAGCCATCTGGTCTTCATCTCTCCTTTCCCTTAAAACTCCCATCACTGCTTGCTATCCATCCTCAGAAAATGCCACTTTCAGCTGTGGGCTTTTCCACCTGCTGCCTTTAGCTGCAGCTATCCTCTATTTTCCTGTTTCTTCATGGTTGACTGTTCCTTTTTTCAAAGAGCAGCCATTAAAAGCAGCACAGGAGGCAAAGGGATAGGCTGGACCATTAGCAATTCCATATGCAGAGCAGAATTTCCATTTACTCTTGTTCATGTTGAGGACACCCAGTCAGCCCTGCTGCCAGGACAAGGCTGCATGAAGCACAGGCTGCACTTACTTACTATCAAGTATAGTTTAAGGGAACAAATAGCATCCTGTGTTCCTTTATTGGTAACAAAATAAATCTGACAGGTGTTTATCTCAAATTAAAATCAGTTCCTGCAGATTGATACTGATATTCAACAGAGCTGGAATTGCAGCTCTAACACTCAGGACAGCAGCAAGCCCTTCAAGACGTCTCTGACTACAGACAATAAAGCATTAACACACTACAGGAAGGGCATCCTGCTTTATCTGAAAAATAATGGGAAGAATCCACAGTCTTGTGTGTAATACACAGAGAAACCTTTGAGATAATTCTATGTTTGTTAGCCGTTAATGCATCTAACCTGATCAAACCAGGATTTGTGACGACTATGGGGGCCTAGATGTTTGTGGTGTGCAAAAGAATTCAAAGACAAAGAACAATCTTCTGCACTGTTTTTTTAAAACTACAGATTCCAAAGTTAGTGGAGGGAAAACACACCTTTTTCTGGAAAAAAAACATTAACAGCTGTTAGAGTCTAAACTCTTTTAAGACTTAAGACTTGAAGTCTTTTAAGACTTTCAAGTAACATTTACCAACTGTCTACAGCCACATACCTGCTTCGCGGCCATGTAACAGATCTGGATCTAGACCTGGATCTTGATCTAGACCTGAAATTTAAAAAATTGAGATAAATTAAAAGGAAGTAAACTCAAGCAGAAATGATAACAATTACAGCACTATATAAATTAATGTTAAATGTGAACTTAAGATCTAGGTGATCATATACCTACATGATCATTAAATATTTTAGACAAAAAAATTCAGTCATGGGAGATGCCACTGTCTCAAGGTAATGCCTCAAAATGCATTAGCATGCCTATGAATTTAACTAGGATTATCAGAAACCTTTTAAAGCACACGGACTTTTAGAAGTCAGCATCATTTGAAATCTGCCATCCAATGCCTTCTGTAATCTAATTAAAATGAGAAAACAATTAAATAAATCACTCAGCCTTTCAAAAATGAGTATTAATTACCTCGATCTCTTCAAGGAACCCGACCGGGAGCGGCGAGGAGACACGGACCTAGACCTACGAGGAGACACAGACCTGGATCTACGATAGGAAGCTGACCTGGACCTGCAAGGAAAGCAATTCCAAGAGTTACTCAAGTGGAGCTTTTTCTGGGCAAAAGAAGGCAACAGGAATAAAACTGAAACTCAAACATACCTCCTACCACGGCTGCGGCTGCGTGACCGGGAATACCGTCTTCCTCGGGACCTCGAGCGCGATCTGGACCGGGACCTGGGGTTAGGTTAGAAAAAACAGGTATCAGCAGACAGCTGCAGCAACCAGCGCATCTGAGGCCCTGCTGAAGTCAAAACTTTTTTTTTCAGACAACTAAAGAACTAGCATCTGTCAGTTGGAAAAATGCCTGGGCCTACTTGTCTTGAGCATTTTTTACTACCTAGAAAAATGTTAAAGCTGAATTACATTGCAGAATTACATTAGAATAGAAAACACTGTAATGCGTATTTAAAATAAACCTTGCAAGTTTGCAGGTCGACCCTCTTTGGCCCAAGGTCTAGCAGATCTAGACGATCTAGAAGTATCTATAGGCGAGCGCTGCATCTAGGTAGGTGTTCTCTTCAATCTAACGACGATCAAACTGACAGCCCAATGAGCCAGGGTGAGGCTTGATTGACGCAAGAAGATTTTTCTAGGTGGGAATGTGGTCAATCTGGTGTTCCTCTTTCTAAACCGGAGGGGGGCCCCAATTGAAAGCCAAATTTACTGTTACGGCGGTCACCGTCTCAAATTTTCTGCCCTTAAAGAATAAGGTGAAGCTACGTGTAGATGGCTCGAGGGGATCTGGCCTCTTATGCTGATCACCTCAAGGTCTAGGAGGATCTTAAGTGTCGGATTTGCAAGGCGCCTCAGCATGAAATCTTAAGGCTCGTGACATTCTGAATCAAGGCGACTGACTCAAACGAAGAAACCTGAAAGGTTTTGACCAGGTTGATTATTAAGATATTAACATTTGATAGAAATAGCAACAAATTGTAATATATACCTATACATTTATTCTAGCGTTAAAGTTTAAAGAAAACCGGTGTAACATTGTGTTCTTTGCTAACAAGAACTACACAAAAGCGAGCTGGCGAAGCAACGCGGCCGCCCCGGCCCCGCACGTACCTGCTCCTCCTTCGCCGGCTATAGCGGTGGCAGTCATAGGCATAGTGGCCTTTCTCACCGCACTCGTAGCATCTGTCGTTGGGGTCGAAGGGGCGCCGGGCTGGAGGCCGGTCGTAGCGGGAGCGGCGCGGCATCCCTGTGGATACTTCCACTCTGACCCTGGAGCCGCATATTACCCTGCAACGAGTGCACGCAGCCTCTGGGTTAAGCCTTGCAGTTTATGATAGAACTACAAAAGCCAGGGACCGCGAAGATAAACTCCGATTCTCTTCAGTAGCCTCGGCAAACACGCGAAATGGACACTTACTTTCCGTCAAGCCCACGGACAGCATCTTCAGCATCCCGGGGGTCTTCGAACTCCACGAAGGCGAACCCCGGCGGGTTTCTGGCGATCCACACGGTTCTCAGCGGTCCATAGTAGCTGAAGGCTCTCTCCAGCTCGCCTTTGCCGGCGCCCGTGCCCAGGTTCCCCACGTACACCTTGGTTTCTGCGGGAGCGGAGGGGGCTCAGCGCGGGGCCGGGAGCGGACTCAGCCTCACCCCGCCCTCTCCCGGCCGCCGCCATCTTGTCCGCACGGCCCTTCCCGCCTTCACCGCGAGCGCCGCGCGCCGGCCGCGCCCCCTCCCCCACGGCCGCTGACGCAAAATGGCGGCGGCGACAACGGCGGCGGCGGCCGCATCGCCTTCCTCCTCTCCCCACAGGCGTCCGCCGGCCGCCCGGCTCCCCGCGGCAATCGCTTCACTCCCACGCCCGTCTCGCCTTCCTTCCCGCGCAGCCGCCCGCCGCCCGCGGCCCCCGGGAGTTCTCACCGCCTCCATAGCGGCCGTAACGCGACATCCCGACGGCTCCGCCGCCCGCGCGCACGCGCCGCCTCACGCGCCTGCCCCCTGCCCTGCTCCCCCGCCTCCCCCGCGCCGCGCGGCGCCGCGCATGCGCGCCGGCTCCGGAACGGGGGCCTGAGTTGGAATTGGAGGAGTGAGTGGGAATGGGAGAACCTTTTCCTGAGACAGCGAGCTCCAGTCGCGCTGCTGGTGCTGCAGGTGATGTCTGTCCGCTGGAAGTAAAGCCGGCAGGGCCCTTCCGGCCTGGCGTCTCCTGAGTGGGAGCAATCCTTGGGTGCAGCCAATATTGGAGGTGATATCCCCATCAGCTGGTGCGTAGCCGCCTCTGGAGTGCAGGCCAGTGCTTGTTCTTAGAGTGAAAACAATTAGGTTTGTGCTCCCTGCTTTCTGATAAACGAGCTGGAAGAAAGCAGTAGCTGAATGCAATGGCACAAGCCATTCATACCCAATTCCTGTGGTACTGGAGAGGCTGAATTGAAACTCCCAAAAAGGAAGGGGGAAAATAAAAGGAAATTGCCCCTTTAGCCTGGAAAATACTACGATCTCATTTTATACCCTTTATATTTTGTACATTAGCACTCACAAAACCATTGCATGCTGGCTTTCACAAATTACTGACAAATCACCGGGTTAATTAGCGGCTTGCTGAAAGTGCTGCTTATGCTCTGCCTGAGTGCTGCTGGAACAGAGCACTTGTGGGGTGGGGCTGGTGTTGGAATCAAGCTTCCACCTTCACCGCGGCACGGGAAAAAAGCTAAAAGCAACTCAACAACCAGGGAGCAAAATATTTTTTTATGTCGCAGATGCACAGAGCGTGCACCTTCCCCTATTAACGCAGACGGGCTTGGCGTGTGGAAGCTGCAGCCCCGCTGCACCAGCAGGAGCAGCCCGGAGCAAACCCAGCGCCACACGGCTCCACTCCTTGTTTTGCTCCCAGGCCCGATGCGTGCAAACCTCTGTGTCGTTTGCGTGCCCCCAGCAGCTGTGAAACTCCGTGTGGGAGCGTTCGGTGCGGAACCCGTGCTCGGGGAAGGCGCTCGGCGGAGGCGCCAGGAAGCGGCGGTGCCGCCCGCGGGCAGCTCCCAGGGGCCCTCGGCGGGAACGGGAACGGGAAGCGGGGCCGGTGAGCGGGAAAGCGGGATGGGAACCGTGGGGCTGGGCTGGGCTGTGCAGGCCCTCCCTGCGGGAAGGAGGGAGAGCCTGCGTTCCCGGGGAACAAAGCGCCCTCCAGCCCTTAGCGCTCCCCGAACCGCGCTGCGCCCATTGCTCTGCGGCCCCGCTGGAATGGGAATGCTGGACTGGGGGAAAAGAGTGGAACAGCGCTTGGTGCTGCTCAGCGCAGGGGGTGAGCAGAGAGCGGGGAGGATAGCGCTTATCCACAGGCGGTGGAAGGGCTCGGGCAACAGTGATGCGCCAGCACACAAAACAAAGGCGCTGAACTTTTACCTCCGAGGTTTTGTAAGGAGGCCGAGCAATAGATGGAGTGTTGAATGCAATGTACAATGAGGTTTGAAGCTTTGCTGTGTGCCCTTAAAACCAAGCGGTCTCTGGGGGGAATTACAGAACTGCAGCTTTATGCAAACCACTTGTGTGAATGTCTGGTTTAAAAAAAAAAAAAAAGAAAAAAACCAAATTTTGCTTAAGACAAATCGTTACACGGAGGCAAACCCTGTTCTGATGTGAAGAGCAAAGCAGAAAGATCGACTGCATGTGCTGATTGGTCTGGTTGTTTTCTAGGTCTTGGATGTGGGAAAAATGAATGACTGGCAGAGGAAAAGCCCTCTAGACTGGGAAACGTATGTGAACAAATTGGTGAAAGTTGTTGCAGTTGAGAAACATGAATATGAAGGATGGGTTTTAACAGTTGACCCAGTTTCTGCCACGTAAGTACCGAACCTTCTATTTCTATAAAACTAATAAAAAGCAAGATTTTTAGGAGGAGAAAAGATCCCAAGGCTGAAGCAAACGTATTTGGAGCAAAAATGGCAAGTTATCTTGTTAAGTTGCAGCTTCTGCTGATGGCTGCAGCCTCCTTATCTTCTGGTTTGTACTTCCTGTGCACCTCATCTCTGGCTGAGCATGGGAAACTAAAAACTCCTTGATTTAGAATAAGCACTGCTTAGCAACAACCAGAATATCAGTGTGCTAGGAACGTTATTCTCACTGTAAATTCAAAGCTCAGCACTGTGCCAGCTTCTAGGAAAATTGCTAAGAAAACCAACTCTCTGCCAGCTGAATGTATGTGTTCAAGGTGAAAGTTCACAGCTTGCAGCCAACGCTTCAGCAATTCCAGCTACTCAATTTCAAGTGACTTACTCTTATTTAAAACTTACACATTAAGCTATGCTATTACCTCTAACAATACACGTGTTAAGGATTGCTTTTAATAATATCCCAAACCCTGCTTTACGAAGAGTCCAGGAGTGTTTTCAGTGCTTTAGGTGTTGAAATCGTTAGCCTTTGTCCAGAGTTCTTGCATTGATGCCTGGCTTTCCACTCCAACCAGATACCCAGTAAGGTGTAGAGGCTTTTTTGGGGAGCAAGCAGGGAAAATCAGGGGCACTGGACAGAAAGTGGTACCACACATCTCTGGTATCCGAAGTGAGTAACTTGAAAACAGAATCCACCAGGGAATGGGCAGAAATTAGTCTCCTTGCTGCCAGATCTCTTTGGTACCTCTTTGGTTGCAAGCTTGTCCCACATGAATGCAGGATGGAGGCTGAAAATGAAAACATTCAACTTTCACTGTGTTTCAGAAGAATTAATTGTTGCTCTGGACTACCTTAAATAATCTCCTGAAGTTTCTTATCATTTTGGTAAGAAAGTTGCATGCAGCTGTGAGTGATTCTGGTAATGCTCCAGGCTGAAATCAAGGCATATCTCACTGGACATCCCAAAAAGTCATTACTTCCACTAATGGTGGCAATAATAGGCTAGTGGAGTGCTGGAATTTTGCTTCCCACAAGAGGAAGAAAATGGTTTCTGATGCTCTTTGTTGATCTATGAGGGAGAGATCCTAGAAGTATAACCAGCAGCTTTCCTACTTGCGTTTTAGGGATGCAAGTGCCCTTGGGAAAAGACCAGGCTTCTGCAGTGTGAGCCTGAGCCTTCTGTAGTGTGTTCCTGTTGTAATTTCATTTCACAAACTGGCAACAGTCATAAAAAATATATTCTTTTGATAATGATCAATAAATACTACTGTTTTTTCATTAAAAGGTTTTGGTACTGTTAGCTGTCTTCAGCATTCACAGTGCTGTATGTATGTAGGTATCACTGTTTCTGAACATTGAAATGTTTTGGGTTCTTCAGCAGCGTTGGGAAAGGTTCATAAAAATATTTAGGTTTCCAAACTTGACTTCATTTTTTCGAAGCAAACTGTACATTAACATTCTGCTTGGTATGTCTAGACAGCAATTGCCTGCAGAGCCCCACATTTTTAGTATTTCAAGGATATAGCATCATGCTTTTCAAAGGAAAATGCTTGGTGCTGGATATTGCCTAAATACGTGGGTTAGGCCGATGCTAATGAGCTCTTATCTCCAAAACCTTGGAGGCTGCTTCTCAGTCTTCAGTTAAGAGCAGGAACTTACACAATCTTCTTTCCTTCACAGCATTGTCCTCGCAACATTCCCAGAGAATGAGAAGGGCTCCATATCGTTTGTCATGGGCCACGCCGTCCAGGAGGTGCAAATCCTGCGGGAAGGGGACAGCGACACGGAGCAGCGCCTCGCTCGCATCCTCGCGCCCCAGGAAAGCCAGGCCTACAGCCCCGAGGAGCTGGAGAAGAGGAAGAAGGCCTTGAAGACTTGGCTGGAGACCAACCACATCCCCGTGGGCGAGCAGGGGGAGCTGGGCAGGACGCTGAGCGTGGCGGGGGTGCTGACCATCGGCCCCGAGCAGTGCAGCAGCGCCAACGAGATCATCCTGGCCCGCGTGCAGGGCTTGCTGCAGCGCTACCTCGACCAGCAGCGCTGAGGAAACCTGCTGCCTCTGGGAACTCTCCTCTTCTAGGAGCTCTCCTGGTTTAGGAACTCTCCTGGGCATCAGTATTTGCAGAAATGCTGCATTCTGGGTACTTTTGATTCTTATGTATGTAAAAGGAGGGGTAAAGCAAGAAGTAAAAACCCCTTCTGGCTCTAGGAACTCTCCTGTTTCAGGAACTCCTGTTTTACAAGCTCTCTGGGTATCAATATTTGCAGAAAATGGTGCGTTCTGGTTACTTTTGTCTTGATTTCTTTTGTATGTAAAGGGAGGGGTAAAACAAGAAGTATAAACTCAAAGCGCAAGCATTTTTTCATGTGCTGTTTTTACTGGAAGCAAGCTGTTGGATAATGCTGATGTATTAAACTGATTTATCAGTTTAGCTTGTCAGTTCAGAATTTTTGTAACAATATTGTAAAAGATGATCTATAATACACTTCAAACTGTTTTCCCTTTAAAAATAGATTAATTATCTATTACTGAAGGCATGTTTATTTGAACTGCTTACCAGGTTCTTCCTTTTTTTTTTATTTATTTTTTTTTTTTAAGAAAGAATTATGACACGTGGACTTCCCAAACAAAATTTTAAAAAATGTTCAGAAAGCTGTTTTGTTTTGTTGCTTTCGTGGCTTTCCTATTACTGTTCTCCTGGTTTGCAACATAAATTACAATGTTCGTAAAATTATTAGGGAAGGTTAGGAGGCAAACAGCAGGTTTTAAAAACATTACCTATCTGTATTTGTTATTTTAGAGCAGCAGCGCTTGGAAAACCAGTGTTCTGTAGAAGGAAAATTTGTTGCAATTCAGTAAGTTTGTGTTTCTTAATGCTCTATTTTATGCCAACACGTGATGCAGGAACCATTATGTGGTTATTCCTGAGATTATTAATGCAGTGAGGAACATTCAGAACCCTCATTTATCTCAGTGTATTTGTTCTGCCTTATTAGGAGATAAACACATTGGTGTGCTCAAATGCAGCTGGGAATTCTGCCTAAACCTTGTTCCTAAAAGGCTCCCCTCGTTTCTGCTAGGACTTGTCTAAATTTACTTTGAATCTGTCAGGTGTGTGTTGTTTTTTTTCTTAAAAATACTGCACATCCATTCCTGTGTGTGTCTCTCTGGAAAGGAGCAGATGCCAACACACAACAGCTCCAGCCACATGTCAGATATGAACGGATAAACCAGGGCCTGAACGCCCAGGGCTGGCTGGGATGGATCCGAGGTGTGAGCCATCACAAGGGATTTGGAGCAATTTGGGAAAGCCTTGTTGCAAGGAAGGCACCGCTCCTGGCCGTGGAAAAACGACCATGGTGTCAGCTCCTTTACCCTCAGCACAGGCAGAAGCCATGAGGGATGCAAAACGCAACCAGCGGCTCCCTGTTCGCTCCTCCTCAGTGGGGGCACCCAGCAGGCGCCCGGGTCCGCCTGTGCCTCCTCAGGGCCGCCATGACGGGCGCGCGGAAAGCGCCTCTCGCGAGAGCCGCGCGCGCCGAGGCACGGCCCCGCCCCGCCCTGCCCCTCGCGGCGCGCAGGCGCAACGGCCGTTCCTCTATATAAGAGTCGCGCCTGCCCGGGCTCGCGCTGTCGTCGGGAGGATGTCGCGATACGGGCGATACGGTAGGGACGGCGGGGAGGCCGGCGAGCCTCAGAGTCGCGTGGGGGATTCTACTGTGGGCAGCGGGGTGAGAGGAAGGTGGCGGGAGCGGCGGCGTTCGTGCCGCTCCGGCGGTGGGAGAAGGTGATCGTTCCGTCAGGCGGCGGAGAGGGACCATGGCGGCGGGGAGGGGGAGCCGGGGGCGGCCGCCGCGGCCGCTGGGTCTGTGGGGCGGCCGCGTGCCCGGCGCCGCGCGCGGCACTGACATGGCGGCCGCGTGTCCCCCCAGAGACCAAGGTGTACGTGGGGAACCTGGGCACGGGCGCCGGCAAAGGCGAGCTGGAGAGAGCCTTCAGCTACTATGGACCGCTGAGAACCGTGTGGATCGCCAGAAACCCGCCGGGGTTCGCCTTCGTGGAGTTCGAAGACCCCCGGGATGCTGAAGATGCAGTGCTTGGTCTCGACGGAAAGTACGTGCACGCCTGGAATTTCTTTAAAGGGCCGCAGCCCTCGATCTCCCTACCCCACACCAGCCATGGATTTATGATGTTCGTTGCTCGAGCGCATCAGAGGAAAATATTCCTTTGGCTAACAGCTGCTGTGCCTTGCAGGATAATATGCGGCTCCAGGGTCAGAGTGGAAGTATCCACAGGGATGCCGCGCCGCTCCCGCTACGACCGGCCTCCAGCCCGGCGCCCCTTCGACCCCAACGACAGATGCTACGAGTGCGGTGAGAAAGGCCACTATGCCTATGACTGCCACCGCTATAGCCGGCGAAGGAGGAGCAGGTACGTGCGGGGCCGGGGCGGCCGCGTTGCTTCGCCAGCTCGCTTTTGTGTAGTTCTTGTTAGCAAAGAACACAATGTTACACCGGTTTTAACTCTTAATTGTCGTAAGTCAACAGGTGTATATCACAATTTTTTTTTTTTGCTAATACATATAAAATGTTAATATCTTAATAATCAACCTGGTCAAAACCTTTCAGGTTTCTTCGTTTGAGTCAGTCGCCTTGATTCAGAATGTCACGAGCCTTAAGATTTCATGCTGAGGCGCCTTGCAAATCCGACACTTAAGATCCTCCTAGACCTTGAGGTGATCAGCATAAGAGGCCAGATCCCCTCGAGCCATCTACACGTAGCTTCACCTTATTCTTTAAGGGCAGAAAATTTGAGACGGTGACCGCCGTAACAGTAAATTTGGCTTTCAATTGGGGCCCCCCTCCGGTTTAGAAAGAGGAACACCAGATTGACCACATTCCCACCTAGAAAAATCTTCTTGCGTCAATCAAGCCTCACCCTGGCTCATTGGGCTGTCAGTTTGATCGTCGTTAGATTGAAGAGAACACCTACCTAGATGCAGCGCTCGCCTATAGATACTTCTAGATCGTCTAGATCTGCTAGACCTTGGGCCAAAGAGGGTCGACCTGCAAACTTGCAAGGTTTATTTTAAATACGCATTACAGTGTTTTCTATTCTAATGTAATTCTGCAATGTAATTCAGCTTTAACATTTTTCTAGGTAGTAAAAAATGCTCAAGACAAGTAGGCCCAGACATTTTTCCAACTGACAGATGCTAGTGGTGTGTTTTTGTTATTTTGTTTGGTTTTTGGTTTTTCTTTTTTATCTTTTATTTTTAAAATTCTCTTTTTTAGTTGTCTGAAAAAAAAAAAGTTTTGACTTCAGCAGGGCCTCAGATGCGCTGGTTGCTGCAGCTGTCTGCTGATACCTGTTTTTTCTAACCTAACCCCAGGTCCCGGTCCAGATCGCGCTCGAGGTCCCGAGGAAGACGGTATTCCCGGTCACGCAGCCGCAGCCGTGGTAGGAGGTAGGGCTCTGCCTTCCATGTTTTAATTCCCACTTCTTCCCTTGGGGGCCCCTCCTTCCTTTCCGTGATTGTTGTGAAAAGTCCCTTGCAGTGATGAGTCTGTTTTCACTTTGTTTTGCAGATCCAGGTCAGCTTCCTACCGAAGGTCCAGGTCGATCTCTCCTCGTAGGTACAGATCCTTCTCACCCCGCAGGTCCCGCTCTGGTTCTCTAAGAAGGTCAAGGTATGTGGTTGCTGTTAAACCCAGAGCATTGTTGGAGGGCACGTAATTTGGAGCTGACATGTCAAGTATCTATATTGTAGCATAGTGTAATCAGTAAATTTGTTTTGCTGTCCATACGTTGGTAGAAACTTTTGTGGTGTTACATGCATAACAGTTAGTAAGAATACTTTACTATAAATTTAAGTATATAATTTTGGAGCTGCTGTTTCTGAGATTTTATTTTTTCTTTCTAATGTTGTACCAAGGTTACAGCCTTGCTCTATGTTTAAGGTTTCCAAATTCAGGTTCAGGTGTACAGGGTGTAATTGCTTAGTCCAGGAAGACACTGGGATTCATTTTACATGCATGGCAGTACTGACCCTTCAGTGCTGCTACCTTCTAATAATAAAAATTACTTCTGCAAAACCACAGTCTTGCAAAGTTCTCAGTCTCCTGGGGCATTTACAATAATTGGTTTCTGTCTCACCTGTATGAAGCATGTGAAGTAGAGCTTTCTTTGTTTTTTTCCAGATCTAGGTCCAGGTCACGCTCCAGGTCCCGTTCTGTTGTGTGGCCTCGAAGCAGGTAAGACATTAGTTTTAATTCAAACCAGTAATGGTTTAGGTGTGTGTGTTTGGTTGTGCTGGTGTGTTGTTTCTTTTTTATATTATTATTTTTATTTTTTCTTCTTTTTTTTTTTTTTTCCTTCCCTGGGGGAAATTTGTCTGGAAGCACTTAGAAGACTGTCCAACAGAGCAATATTTGTATTTAATAACTTATGCCTTTCCAAAGACAAAAGTAGTGATGTACAGTATAAGGTCTGTGGAGAGAATTTTTAAGAAGTTGATTCTTAGGTATGCAGAGGATGGTTTTGTGTTCTGCACTGCCTTTTACTTAGCAGTGGAAGAGATGCTCATGCTGCTGAGTGAGTACCACTTCTGGGTGGCTGTGAGCATTCCCATCTTCAGTAACTGATCCAGTAAAAAGTTACTTGTTACAGGGAGGGAAATGGGACAGACATGGCTCAGGATAGTGACCAGAAAGGTTTCAAAGGAGTGGCACGTAAGATTTTGTTTACCGTGTGCCAGCTGTGTCCCTGTAATATTTCCATGAGTTAATAAGCTAGGCAAAGATGAATCTTTATTACCTTCCAAAAACAGTTGTGAGCAGAAATAGAGTAAAAGTATTTTGCTTTTTTGGCTGAGCTTGTTGAATGAAGCATTTTGATGTAGAGTGATAGCATGAATTGTGACACTCTAGGAAGATGTATTTTTTAAGTAACAGCAAATATTTGAGTTATGGAATGAAAGTCTCACTGTTCAAGTACATTTTTAATTCCTGAGATAAATTTGGAATAGTTTACTCATTAGTAGACAGATATTGGTGCAAAAACTGTATTATGCTTGAATAAAATTGGCATTGGGAACTTGAGCTGAAGAATGCACCAGCACTTCAGCACACACACTTAATCGGTGGCTGATTTCAAGCTCTTAATGTGCTGTTAAAATACTTTCTAAGATGATCCTTGAAACTATTCTTCCCTTTTTAGAAGGGATGCTTGCAGGTAGGAAGGAAGTGTGGGAAGTCTGGTCTGGTGTGTTGTGGAACTGGCAGCTGAAGCTTTGCTGGGGAGCTTCCTGTGCTTGCACTGTGCCTTCTGATGAGTGGGGTCTCACAGTGAGAGCTGAAGGATTCCCTGGAAGGTCCCAGGGGAGCAGTACCAGAGCCTTCCCTCTGTGGTTGGTGCTGCTGCCTGGGGTGGATTTGCTGGTGTAGCTAACTCGATGTGTTTGCATGCCCACTGGCTGCTTTGCTGAGCTTTATTTTTCTCCTGTTGTAGGTCTGAGTCTCATGGTAGATCTAAATCTGGCTTACCTGCTAAAAGGTGAGCGAGCGTTCACATACAAGTACCACTCACAGTTGGTTTTTGTTGTGGTTGGTGGGGGTTTTTTGTGGGGTTCTTTGGGTTTTTTTTCCTCATGATTCAAAATACCTGTTTGGACCAATATTTCAGTTGCAGGGCTCTTTTTTTACTTGTCATAGCTGATTGCAAAAACATTTTTCATACATTATGGGTTTTTAATTTAACAGCTGTTTGGTTTTTTTGTGAGACAGTAGGCAATTCTTCTGGAATTTTGCATACAGATGTTTTTTCACTCATTATCACAAAAAAAATATTTTTTTACAGGATTTGGGGCATACTTTCTCCTACCTTTGTTCTCAGGTGTCTATAGTTCTCCCTCTCCCTAACTCTGCTCAATTCACTGCTCTGCTTTGCAGGGTTACTGTGATTTACAGCAGCTTTGAAGCTGTGTGCTGCTCTTTTCCCCGAGGGCTCCAACTTTCAGCATTTTTCCTTCTCACCTGCAGCTTCTTGCTTAAAGTAACTGGGTGCACTTGCTACCAGCAGTGTCAGTGCATTTAACAACATAAATTGTTGTTCTGGTTTTAAATGGTCAGAAGTGGTTAGTGAAAGCACCCATGTGTACCAGCCTCACTGATTGGTTTGTTTGTTTGTTTGTTTGTTTTTAAACAGCCGCTCAAAGTCCAGATCACCATCTCCAAAGAGAAGGTAGGAATGTCTTAAAACTGGAGTCTGTCCTGTGGTTCAATAGCACTTGAGGTGGAGCAGTTCCTAGAGAAGCTAATGTGGGCAAGGATAACAGCTCAGGTGTTTCACTTGCCAAAATCTGTGAACTATGAAAAGATTGTTTATGGGCAGTTCCTGCTGCTCGTAGTCAGAATTCCATGGTAATAACTCCTAAGGAAACCTGCTTTAATGAAATGTTTCTAAGGAATGTAGAATCTAGGGAACAAGTGAGTAATGTAAGGGGTGGAGCAAGCCATGAAAGGGGTGTGGGATTAAATTCCTCCTGGTGACTCCTGCAGGCTCAGGAGTTGCACAGCTGCCAGGCTGTGCTATTGCTCCATGAAGGAAGCAGTTTTCCTGTGTTACCAGAAAAGTATGTGCTAGAATTGAGATTTCTGAGCAGGCTTGATGTCTCAACTCTCTGATCAGTCTTCAGCATTCAAGCTTAAAGCAGCTTGTAAGTTAAAGTGTAAAATACAACACTTCTTCCATTATTTAAGAAGTAAATTAAAATTTAAAATTAAAATTAAATTTAATTAAATTAAAACGGGCAGAACTCCAGAGGAGGCCGGGGGTAGCATGCATGGTTTCTGTTGGTTTTGCCATAGGAGTTATTCTTAATTGTTTGTTGTCTTTTTTTTTCCTTTCAGTCACTCACCATCAGGAAGCCCTTGAAGGAATGAAAACCCTTAAAAAAATGGGGTTAAAATTCAAGAAGTTTAGTAAAAAAAATTATTTTGTTTACATTTATAAGGGATTTTGTGATGTAAGGGCTTAGTCCTAGAAGGCTGTTTCTATTGACTAGCAATTGGCATGAATCTCTATCTTCTAAAAGTCTTGTTAGCAGACTAATACAAAACTCCTGTTGTGTTTGTGTTCTGTGATCTGAAAACGTTTGGCTTTTTTTTTTTTTTAATTGGTGCATTAAAGTAAAACTGCCTTTCTAACTAAGAAATCCATTGTGATAACCCTGCTGTTCATCTTTGGGATGGGGAAGCAGGCAGTGTGCCCCTGGGGTGAAAAACAGCAGGCAGGTTGGGACAGGCACCTGTGCGCCTTCTGTATCTCTACGGAGCACCGGCTAGAGGGAAGAGGTACCAGTGCCAGTTGCCTGTTGTGTATATGCTATATGTCTATGTTTATATACTTTTCTGAGGAAATTTGAGGGGTTTTGCAAAGATGACAGGTCCTCAGCACAACCTGCAGTCATGTTCAAGTTGCAGGATGCATGGGAAATTGAGAGCTCAAGTTCCTCCTGTCTGACCCTGTGTGCCTGGTTCCATCCTGGCAGTGAAGCGTGCCCAGGGATGGGCCTTGGGAAACCAGACTATCTCCATCTCACCATGCATAGGTTACTGAATTAATAAATAGTGCAGGATCTTTGCCAACTTGATTTATCTTTGGAGCTGATAAGGGCTGTTATCAGACTAGCAAGGAAATTGGAGTACCAGGTAATCTTAGGAATGCTTTCCTGGAGTGGCTGAACACCTGCCTGCCTAAGGGAAGTGGGGAATAAATTCCTCACTTTGCTGTGCCTGTGCGTGGCTTTTGCTTTTGTTTTATTAAACTGTCTGTATCTCAATGTGTGAATTTTCTCATGTCCCATCCTTTCCCTCCTGCCAGTTGCCAGGTCATGGAGGTGGGATGGAGGAGGGAGAGGAGCCAGCTGGGGCTAATCCATCCCAGCAGAGCTGCACTGGCCCTTCCGTGCACAGGGATGTTGGTCTTGTACTCCTGTCATTGTTCCTCACACGAGGGTGTGTTGGTGTGAAACTCCTAAAGACAATTCATGTGTATTTTTGAAAAAAATCAAAACTGTTCTCCAAACAATGTCCTTCTCTCCACTCATCACGGCTCAAGCTGAAGGTTTTAGATCAGGCTGATGCTGGAGGCAGTGTTCACTCGGTCTTTACTGTGAAAGGTGACAGCCCAGTCCTGTCACTCAAGGCACTCAGTATTTGAGCAGCTTGGCCGCAGCAATGCTCAGCACTACAATTAAGCAAGGCCAAAGGGAGGAAATAATAGTTAATTATTGCTACAGCATTTTACTAGACACTGGAGCAGCCCAGGCCTCAAAGAAGGAGTGTGGCTGGAAGCTTCCAAAAGTGGGACTTGGTTCCAGTTGTGCAGGGGGACAGGAACACTATCCCGTACCGGAACATGTTAGCAATTAGCAATGGCATCTGCCCAAAAATTCATTTTAATACACTACAGCAGTCATGGCTGAGCTGTTTTACTTCTTCCCAGTGTAGGAAGGGCTGGAACAGCCTCTCTTTCAGGGAAAATGTCCACACTGTCCTGGAGTTTTACCACCACCAGAGCAACCTGCACTGATCCAACACATCTCACGCCACAGGACATTGTCTGAATTTCAGAACCTCTTGACTCAAATTATGCTCACTTGTACAAGGGCTTTGGGATCCCTGGTCCGCCCAAACTGCTTCAGTCAAGTCTTGGTCAAAATGTAGACATGAGTTTAAATCAGTCCAGGAGCATCTCCCAATGTCACATGCTGCCTCCAGCCCTGACTACTACAAGACACAGCTGGCTAGCAGCTGTTTGTGGGACCAGAAAGCACGACTGCCAGGGTATACCCCACAAAAAACACGTGGTTTCTATTCCTGCTGGAAGAGCTGCCATTTTCTCATTTCCCAGAGTCCACTGTAAGCTACCTTAATTTCAACAAGCGAGCAAACAAAAGGAAAACCCCAAAGCTCCACAGTACACTTGCCAACCTTTTCTTCCAGAGCTCAGTGCCACGCTTTGGACCAATAAATACATCAGGACACTGGTGCTACTTGGTCTGTTCTCAGGCAGGGGCCATGGGTGATTTTCTTTACACAAAGCTGTTCTGCTGTCACTGTGTGGTCACAAGCTTGACAATCATGTCGATGATCCGAGAGCCACGGGGGCACACGCACAAATCCATGCTGGGATTCTTGATTTTATCCTGCAGCAGCTGGTCCAGCTCACAGCGCAGCTCCTTCACCAGCTCGGCCACCTGACACACGTGTGATAAAACAGGCAAGGGTGAGGCTCATTGCCAGCTCAGCCCTGCAGCTCTCCCGGGACGGCCCCTCCCTCTCCTCACCTGGTGGGAGGCAGCCACGAAGCGAATCCAGCCATCGTCCAGGGAGATGACAAAGTCCCCCTTGAGCAGCTGCGTGTGCACCTGCCCGCCGCCGAGCAGCACCAGCGGGTACACGGACACCATGCTGCAGTCGCGGATGAACACGCGGCTCGTCTTCACCTTCTCGTGGTACACCAGGTACGGGCTCTCAAAGTGCCTGGTCTGGGACACACAGCAGCCTAAAGGTCAGTGACACCGCTCTTCCTGCCTCTTTACAACTGCAAAGAGCAGCCTAAAGAGCTGCCAACAACTGCTAGTTAGCTCTTGCTCTTTCTTGTTTTGCATGTGAAAAGTCAGCTAACTCACCAGTGCTGACTCAAAGAAACAAACCAGAATATGTCCCCAAATTCTCTCTCAATGAATCATCAATACTGAGGAGAAACCAGGGGAGCATTGCAGCTGAAACTTTACTTTTCAGGTGTAGCTTAAGTAAACACAAATATGGGGGTTACTGAACCCACTAGTCCCACTCCAGAGGCTGGACTTTAACTCTGTGCCCAAGAGGACACTCCTAACTCAGGAATGCACCATTATTTACAATCCTAACACAGGACTGTTCAATCATTAAGGTTTTTTATTTTAAACATCAATAGGGATCCCCGTTGTAATTTTAAATACTCAAGCAAAGGTGATTTCTTTTATAATAAAAGAGCATGCTTTGCAGAAAAAAGGCATCATACCTGATAATTCACAGATGAAGGATGAATATGAACATAACCATCATTTTTAGTAACAAACTTCAGCTCTTCTGCTTTTGGTTGCATTTTGACGGCTCCTGTACTGGTCTTCTGGTATTTACCCTCTGGCTTTTTCACCTGTATAAGGTGAGAAAAAAAGATTGTAAAAATCTGCTTCACCAGAAAACCTTTTAACTTTATGTTTTAAAATTCTCAAAACCAGAAATTCTGTAGTAGCAACATGTCAAGTCACTGGAAACAGATATTACACCCCAGGTGCTGTCTAACCCTAACTTCCTTTGTACTCTCAGCCTTCTAAAAAGGTGTAATTTTAAGTGGCTTCTTATCATTTGCTGCTGGCTTCTGTGTGACACTGCAATCAGCCTGTAGGAACAGCAGCAGTCTCAGACAATACAAGCTACAGCTCTGCTCCAGTCTCTGACACCACAAGCAGCAAACTTTTGTAACCTAAGCCAGGCTCAAAGCTGCCACACTGAGCCCAAATGAAAGCAGGCTGTGTGGATATGCCAGATAGAAAAAGGAAAAATGAAAAAGCATTCATTTACCTGGACAACATTGGGATACAGTGCAGCACACAGCACAGCTGAGATCAGCTTGATGTTCTCTGCATTTGAATTTGCCTGTGAAATCAACAGGGGATCATTAGGGGATCCTGCAGTCTAGTGTGTAAAGGTAAAGCCCTGCTCCAGGAATGATTGAATTCCTGAAACTGTCTCACTTTTATAGCTGCACTCCTGTGCTATATAGAGGAGGACAAGTCAGTGCTCCTGTGGCCTTAGGCTGGACCTGGGCTGTGCTTCCCCCCAATAGCAAGGGAACAAATTGGCCACCACTGTCCTGGTGCCCAGCTGAATTGTTCTCTGACGTCTGGCTACAAAGTGGCTTGCACCCTAGAGAGAGCAAGCACAAGTTGTCCCAAAACACAGAAGATCCTACAACTACCAAACCCCGATCGCCCTGATCATGATGTAATCCCAGGACATCTCTGGCCCCAGCCTTTCTGAAGACTGCCCACACAAAGAACTGCAGCAGCATTTTGAAGCTTTGATGAAATGCTGTGAATTACCTCCTCTCCTGTGGCATCCAACACACCATCACCTCCTTGGGACCACTTCTTCTCAATATCCCTGGCTCTCAACCCCTCCTTCACAAAGCCAATGTCAGAAAGCAGCTCTGCAAACTGCCTCTTCAGACTGGCAATTTCCTGCAACAGACAGAGTGCTGTGACGGTGCCATGCCCAGCAGGAAGAGCCTGCTCCAGTGGCTCATTTCTGTCACTGGGATTCTGCCAGTCCCTGTGCCAGGCCACAAACACTGACCTACCTGAAGAACTCTTCCTGACAGAAAGTTCTCCCTGCAGTAGTTGTAGCTTGCTTGAGAGCCTTCTTTGACACTTAAACGCCACCCCTGATTGAGAGGATGGGAGGAAGCCTTCAATAAAACATTCTGCTTGAATTTCAAACAGGTCACAAAAACCCAGGCTACTGAGTTTTAACTCACCTTATAGGCCTGGAGAAGAGCCAGGTAGTCACTGTTTCCTACTGCAAACTCCAGCTTCTTTTTGTTTGCTTCTTCTCTTTTATCCCATGGCGACACCTAGACAGGAAGTAACAGGTTAGTGTGTTCTTCCCCTCACCAACTAGATGAGCCATTCTAGAGCTACATGGCACATTCTCTTTGGTGTTTTCACAGCAGCTCACAGGGCAGAATGCAAATTTTTCCCTGTGGGTAACAGAAAATATGAGGCATTCAAAAGAGCACGTGATTCAAGAAGCCAAAATGACAGTGAAGACACAACCTGAGATGCTGACCTCTGCATTATCAGCTCAGATGTGTCAGCTCTATCACTATCACTGTTTCACAATTTATATTACCAGTATTTTCACACCAAATTCATACAAAATGTGTGCACTTCTTAGCTATAAATCAAAAATAATATTCACTGTTTCTACTGTATATAAATACCACTCTTGCTGCTACCACATGGTTTTGAACTTCTGCTTATAACTGGACTGTTGTAACAAGCATTAACACAAACAATGTAGGTTAAAAAGAAGAATTCAAATACGCAAGTGTAGTGTGCTGCAAGTCACAACAGCATTTTGCTGCCACACAAAAACAAAGCCCTTGGGTTAAGAATACTTACGAAAGGTGACTTAAAGGCCAGGCTGGCTGCTATAGTCAGTGCAGGATCCAGGCAGCGGAAAATGGTGCCAAACAGCATGAGCTTGCCAATCCTGACATCCACAGGCAGCGAGGCCAAGTGGTATCCCAAAGGCGTGAGCTTTTCATCCTTAGTTAATGCTCCCAGGTCCTGCAGTCGCACCTTTGATGCCTGCAAAGACTCAGTCCTAGGGGGCTCAATCAGTCGTGATAAGACTGAGTGAAGACTCTGCTCAGAAAACATCTCCAGGATCTTAATTCTTAAGAGGAGGGGAAGGAAAATCAAAAAGAAAAAACAAAGAAAGGAAAAAAGCAGCTTAGTTTCATATACAGGATTAAAAAAGCAAGCTTTTGTTAAAACAGAACAAAAAAAGCCAACAGAAAACATGCTTTGAAGAGCACACTCCCTAGAAGAGGGCCTGTAACACAAAGCTGAAGTCAGGGAGCAATGTGTAGTAGTGAGTCTATAAGAACAGATTTTTATTTAGCACACTAAGGTTTGAAATAAAGCTTTGACTTGTGCAAAGCTGTGACTTGTGCTGCTCTGTTTCTTTTCAGAACAAAGCGTGCACAGCATGCAGCAGGGACAGGAAGTTTCTTCCTTTAACGTTTGCATGAGGGTGGTGCTTGGTGCGGGTTGTGGCAGGCAGCAAAGGAAGGACATTCTGCACACTGGCTTTTTCAAGAAACACAACAGCTCACCTCAGACAGAGCTGCTCCAGGGGCACTCTCTGTATTTCTGGCAGCTGTTGCTTTACAAGGTGATGGTTGTAGTGGTGGCTGCTGAAGAGATGGAAGCAGACGCCCGAGGCCACACGTCCTGCCCGCCCTTTCCTCTGCAGAGCATTGGCCTTGGACACAAAGGTGTCCTCCAGACTTTCCATTCCTTTGCCTGGGTCATATCTACAGGAGAGCAAGAGGCAGGCTTGTATTCACAAAACCACAGAATGGTTTGGCTTGGAAGGGACCTTTAAGATCATCCAATTCCAACTTCCCCCTGCCACGTGCAGGGACAGTTTCCACTAGACCAGATTGCTCAGAGCCCTGTCCAGCCTGGCCTTGAACCCTTCCAAGGATGGGGCAGGCACAGCTTCTCTGGAAAAGCTGTGCCATTGCCTCACCACAGTACAGAATTTCTTCCTAATAACCAATCTAAACCTGCCCTCTTTCAGTCTGAAGCCATTTTACCCCTTGTTCTATCACCTGCCCTTGTAAGGAGTGACTGTTCATGAGCGCACAGAGAATAGGCTGGAAGTTGAGCAGGCAGATGCTGCCAACTTCTGTACGGATACAATTCCCACTCCTGCACTTGGATCTCAGTTTAGACTTTCTCCACCTTGTAGTAGCTTTCTACAGACCAAGTTTCCTTCCAATTTTTCCCAGCCCTTTGGAAAACTCAAGGCTTAAAACAGTTTACAGAACCCTGAGGAATGAATGCCAGTACCTTTTCTCTTTCATTTTTCCAGAGTCAATCACATAGACCACGTCATCGATGGTGACAGATGTCTCTGCAATGTTGGTCGAGATGATGATTTTGGTGACTCCTGCAGGAGGCCTGAGGAACACAGACTGCTGCTCCTCACTGGACAGTGAGGAATGAAGTGGATAAACCACACACCTGCAAGGACAACAGGACAATGTGCTCAGGGCATCTCCAGCCTCTTCCTTCTTGGGAGCAATCTGCCTGCACACACTTTTGCCTCACTAGACACCGTCCTTGTAACCATCTAAGGCCAAACATAACCACATTTAAATGTAACTCAGCAAACACTGACACAAATCAAGGGCTGAGATTTCAGCAGCTTGGATCATGCAGAGCACAAAATGGAAACCACTCTTCACTAGGGTCTCTGAGAACTTCAAGAACTGACCTTCCTGAGCTGAGGAGAAAAACAAAAGGAGCCAGCCAATAAGATAGGAGAAAAGGAATTACCCTGATTGGAGTCAGCTCACACATTTTATAAAGCTTATTTATCCCTGGATAAGGGCATGCTTTGTGCAGGAAATTACTCTTTATTTATGGGTAAAGACTGACAGTTTTGGAGCTTTTCTGCCTTACCTCTTGCTGTGTCTGTTATTAAAAAGAGCATTAGCCTGAAGTTGCTCATAAAGTGTCTTGATTTCTGCTAGGCCAGGCAAAAATATCAACACAGCACCTATATATGTAGATTAAAAAAAATATTAAAAATCACTCAACAAAAAGGACAGCACAATATTTTCTTAATGTGCAATTACTGTACCAAAAAAAGCAAACAGGCTGTAACAGTCCTTCACAAAAGCAGACAATTTTCTCACCTTCCCCCTCCCATGTATATCAAAAACTTTGTAACTCAACCAGAACTTTATTTTTTTTCAAAAATACAGCTACACAAACTCTGCGTGCAAATCATTAGCTTTGGGCAGTCCAAGAAGCTTACAAGAATCTTATCTCCCAAGGACAATGGAATTACCTGGAGGGTATGAATGTCTGCCAGCAACTATCCATTCCAGCAAGGCTTCAATTAATTCCAGATTAACTTTGTCCAAGTCCATGACAGACATTGTTTTCAACACTGCCTTGCTAACCCCTGGGAAAAAAGAAATTAAATATGCAATAAATCCATGTTTTGTAAAAAACATCTGTGGATGCATGGGACCAGCTACAGTTCAGTTTAAAGAGCACCTGGCTTAGATTTGAAGAGGGCAGATCCATGCTGTGCCTCAAGCAAAGCTGCTTCAGCAAGAACCGATACAGAGAGCAAAGTGGAACTAACAAGGCTTCAGAAGAGGGATGGAAAGAGACAGTAGCTGAAAATGGTCAGTTTTCAGATGCTAAGAACTAGTTTCAGCCAAGATGTTTGCTGTAGTTTAAGAGAACAATGGGTTATCTTTTTCTTTATTTTTTTTTTTTAACTGGCAGGGAATTTCTCATCTAGAACTTCACAAGTGCAAAACTCTGAATTATAGATAAGCATTCAGCTTACAGTGCTAATATCCCACACCGTCTGTGTGCCAGTTCATGAAATTTAAAAAGGAGCTCACCTTTGTATCGTATAAGGAGCTGCTTCAGAGTTAATTTCTGGTCTGGTTCTGAATCTCTGACAACAGTGTCAGTGGCTTCCAGAAGGCCAGCACGCCTCAGGTCCTCCTCTACTTCTTCAGCTGCAGTTCTTCTGCGTCTCTCATTTTGTTCTTGCTTTACCTTCCTCCTGTAGGGACTGCTGCCCTCTAAAACATACCTGGACAGCACAAGAACATTTGGTGGTGTGGAAAGAAGCCTAACAGTCTCCTTCTAATAATTAACTACAGAGATAAGGTATCCAAAATATATTTTTGTAAGTCTGAGAGGAACTCTGTATAAACCATAGATAGTATGAAGGCGAAGGTGCTTTAGTAGAGCTCCAAGAGTACAGGTGATGGGGGAGATCTGAGAGGATTTACTTTTTAAAAAAATGCACAGAACTACTGCAGTCTCAAGATCAAAACTGCAGCCTCAACCTTACCACCCAAATACATCTGAAAATGCGAATTACACACCTTGTCATTGCAATCACATCTTCCAGGAAAAACTGGTCCACAGGAAACGTTCGACCTGAAAGGAAACACAATAAATCTATCTACACATGCCACAACAGCATGGAGAAAAGAGGAAAAAGACCAAAGATTATTGTAATTTTATACAGGTTATTATGACATATACTGGTTTCACAGCTCTCTTCTACACTGAACTCTCCAACACAATTTCTGACAAGGACAAACACTGGGTGCCTTCCAAGCATGGAGTGTTCAAGGCCAGGTTGGATGTGGCTTTGAGCAACCTGGTCTCATGAAAGGGCATCCCTGCCCATGGCAGGGGGTGAAACTGGATGACCTCTAAGGTCCCTTCCATCCCAAACCAATCCAGGATTCCATGGTAACATGCACAATGCACTGACACAGGCAGAGAAGGGCTGATACACTTACAGGAACACATCCATGTGTTCCTCTCCTGCTCCATGTCATAACTCAGCAATTTAAAAGGTACATTTTGCTAAATGTGTACACATCCAGCTGGATCCTCTCACTGATCCTTTTCGCACAAGGATACAGGGGAGTCTTCAGCTGTGGTGAAACTAACCCAGGGAACCATGTCATGCACACATAATATAATGATTGTCTTCTGAGGAAAGAAATTCTGCTGGTATACAGACAGCACAAAACCATCACCATTCCCAAGTCCTTTCTCTCCTAAATCTCATCATCTCATCCTCTAAGTCTTCAGCATCCTATTTCTTGTATACCTCATCTTGAGAATTGAGAAACACTTTACAAGAAGAAATAGTGAAAACAAATCTCTAAACCAATGAATGATAATAAAAATGAACGGTTTTCACCTGGTATGTTAACGATTGGACAGGAGTGGAAGTACTGAGAGAAAAGCTCAGCATTCAGGGTGGCACTCATCAGTATAATGCGCAGGTCTGGCCTCTGAACCATGATATCCTTCAAAACCAGCAGCAGGAAGTCACTGAAGAAAACAGGCAAAAGAACATTTGAGTGTCTTCAGCTTTAAGTTCCAGACTATTCCCCTCCCCCTTCTGTCCACCCTCCTGGTGTTTTCCAACAGCACAGCAGCAGCGTCACAGAACCATGAGCTTGTGAGAATGGCCTAGTGAAAGGCAATCTGCAAATCTGACTCTTTTCTGGTTGTCCCTTACTGGAGTGTCAGGATAACCTAGCAAAACCATTTCAACAACAAAAGGTTTTATAAATTACATACATTAACGAGAACACAAGAACATCAGATAAGAAATTAATTCAAAGTAACAGGTGACTGACTCCTTTTTGCTTCTCTTCTTTACTGGAAGAGTTGAGTTACTCAAACTTACCCACTCTTCCCTGCTCACTGTATTTTTCCCTATATATTTATAGCTTTTGTGGCACGACTAAAATACTGGCTTGAAGGGATTTTAAATAAGAAGGATGAGGAATCCTTGAGAGACACAAACCCTTTTAAGTGGCTAAAATACCACCTGAGCTGCAGAAAAACGGGTAAGAGACAAAGCCTCCTAGAAACCCACTGCACTGCAGTGTTTGACAAGGAAAACAAAGAAAAGGATGCTCGCCACTTAATTTACAGAGACATTGACAGACTTTATCTTTTGCCTGTGATCAGCAGGTAAGTGGGGTAAAACTGCAGGAGGCTGGTGCAGGATAGGATGAGGCTGTCTAGTAAAATCTACAGACTGTAAGGAAATGTGAGCATTTGTCCCTTGCTCTGCTGAAGCCCACGTCAGGAGAAAAATTTCCCCAAAAGGCATGTGAAGAATTATGGTATTTGATAAAAGTTGAAACAAGGAAACTGTAAGAAACAGACAGCTCTGGTTAAAAAGTTAGTTAACCCTCCAGCTCCATCCAAAACCTCTTTGCAACACTGCTGCAATGTGAGGGCACATTGGAGGCACAGCAATTTATGAGAGATGTGCTTTCTCACATGCTGCTGTAGCACAATTTCCTACTGCCCAAGGACATGAACCTAAACCCAGACTCCTTCCACCATCCCATATTACTGCCACAGGATCAGCTACTTGCACCTTAGCCACCTTTATCCTTCTGACTACATTTCTTCACTTTGCTTACAGGATAAGAGATTATTTACCTTTCTTCTGTTCTTTCGTGAACTTCATCAACAATAACATGAGTGACTCCCTGCAAAGTCAGATCTCCTTCCAGCCTTCTCAACAGCACACCAGTAGTGCAGTACAATAGTCTGGTAGCTGAGGACTTGAAGGGTAAGACAAAGCATTCAGTTGACTGTGGGCAAATTAACAAAGTGTTAAGATATTATATGCTGCTGTAAAGCATTTGTTTTTTGACTGAGAGGTAACAAGCAAGCCCTGCTGGAGATGGATTTCAGTTTCTTGACTGACACTAGTAACTGTTTCTTACCAACGGGCATTGCTACCTACCAAAAAATATGAACTGCTTTTCCTGTGGATATTCTGACAAGCAACTCAGATCTCTCTTCTTAGAAAGATTTGGTGAGTCTCTTTTTTAGCATACTTCTTGGAAAAATCAGTCAGCTGCAACACAGACAAAACTTCACTTCCAACACAGCAGTTTCTGTCTGGCTGTAGCTAAACCCTTCAGTCTCCACCTGGGAGACACATGGGAATGGCAACAGGCGGAAAAGCAGCCATTAGCCTTCCAAAGGACAGCAGCATTACTCACACTCTCAAACCCCTTCACCTCCCTCAACAGAAAGCAAACCCAAGCAAGACACAGCACTGCACTCTCGACAGCACATGGGAACTGTGCAACTTGAGATGAAATCAAATATAGAACATGTTTTATAGTATTTTATACAATACAGACGATACAAACTTGCTTATCTCATAGCATGGCAGGTATAAGGCAGAGATTCTGTACACTAGAGAAGCACTGAGCCCATTTCAATAGGAGTAAATGAAAACCAGGAAGCAAAGTATATGTACCTTTACACTTTCCAGACGGATCTGATACCCAACAGTGAGTCCAATCCTTTCTGTTCTTTCCTTGGCTACACGTTCAGCCACAGAAATGGCAGAGATCCTGCGAGGCTGAGTGCAGATGATGTTTGCAACTCTGCTTGGAGAGCCTTGCAATGAAGCATCCAAGATAAACTGAGGAATCTGAGTGGTTTTCCCACATCTGCACAACAAAATCAGGAATTAATTAAAAACCCCACAGATCCAACACCTTCCACCCACATAAACTGACTGCATTCCACTGGAAATTTGCTTTGTTTCATTAGTGTGGTCCTTCACATGAAGTTCACCCAGGACTGGTCACATATGAGCCACCACCTCAATCCTTCCAGAACATGGATCATATTTCACATTATTCTGAGCATACTTTGATGTGCAATCACACTCTTACCCTGTCATGCCACTCACAACAAGAACTTGGTGACTCTCAAGCAAACCCAGAATGTTTTCTCTCTCTTGCCATGCAGGGAGCTTCTGTCTTTCATACAGCATGGACTGAAAGTGCCTGGAAGACTGATGGACAAAGACAGCACATGAGTAAGAACACCACTGGGATGGACTAGAACCATCTGAAACAACAGCTTGTCTCCTAAATATTTATTTCTCTGAAATAAGCAACAAAACCATGTTCTGCAGTGTACCTTTTTCTGCCGAAACTGCGCGCAGATTTTAACATTTTCATTATACAGAGACTTTGCCTGCACATCATACTTTTTGGAAAGCTTCTTCTTCAAGTTCACGTAACTCTCATTCTCCACAACAACTTGTTCAGGCTCTTCTTCCTCCTCCTCCTCTTTGCCACCACCTCTTCTTCCTGAGGCCCTGACACTGTTGAGCCCAAGACAGAGAGTTCACAGTTTTGTTATTACTAAGGAATGGACAATGCAGGAAAGAGAGACATGTTCCAGCAGCATTCTCAACAAAGAACCTTGCTAGACTGGGCCTGAGGTTCTGCAGGACTGCAGGTTTCTGACATGCATTTAGTTCAACACCACCAGCAAACCTCCCCTCCCCTCACCAAATCACCCACAGCTTCTCCAGCCCCATCCCACTTATCCCTGCCCCTGCACCAGGGTCTGCCACACAGGGAGCCAGGATGGTTTAAGTGGTTTGCCTTCCTGAACGTTTTCCACGTGCCTCAGCTCACCTCTCCAATACACAAACACTTCTATGCAGCACAAAATGCTTTGATGGTAACACCACTGTAGTTTTAATTAATTTGTTGTGTACCTTTAATCAATTAAGTGTTAAGTCACTGCCAGCTGTTCTTGAAAACTGTCTTGAAAAAAACTTGCCTTAGATAAAAGTAGCTTTGGAATTGAGAGATCAAGAGTCACCCTGCTACAAGTGACACAGCCTCAACTCTCCCCCTCTGAAATCACCCTGTTTGCACCAGCATAAATAGGGATGATACCTTGAACAGCATTCTGTACCCACTTGCCATATTTGCTCAGCCTTACATCCACCTTTGTAAGTTAATTTTGAGGAGCTGTTGGCAATTTAAGCAATTTAAAGAAAGAGGTTTCTGAATTGAGGAGTGGTAGATGCAGCAAAGCTTGCAAACAACCTTCCCTGTTCCCTACCAAGCACACTCCTCTGGTCCACACTGGTGAGCTCACATCTCTCAATGCTTTCCTTGGACCATGTAGCAACAGGCATCACTCACTCTGCCAAACCAAGCTCTGTGCTCCTTGCACTCAGTTCTGGCCAGCACAAAACCTCTCTGCTGCATGCTGTCCTGATTACAGAAGGAACTTCCTGAGACACAGACAGATCATGGATCTGGCTCACCACATGACTTCAATCTCCAGAAATAGATTTGGAACAGATGGCTGAACTGGGGGCTCTGCCTTGTCTCTCTCTTTTTTTTTTCTTTTAAACCTTTCTGACTGTTCTTAGCCCAGAAACCATAAAGGAGATTTGGTGTACCTTCAGCTTGTTGATTTGAAGCAGGTGCACTCTGTGCCTGTGGCTTTACAGGAGGTGCTGCCAGCAGGGACACAGGAGGAGCACTGAACTTGTGCTGAGTGTTGCTCAGTAGCTCACTGATCTCGTGTTCATCTTCTAAGCAAGTCACCAAGGTGTACACCACTGGCTCATGAGACTCTGCAGCTGCCAAGGCCTTTCCAAAGAGGAATTCAGCAATGTGCAGACGACAAGCAAGAGGCAGATTCTCGTCAGTGGAGTAAAATGCCACAAGAGGTGCCTGAAGAGGATACTTGTTCTCATCAGGAAACCTTATTTCAAGTTCATATATGGGACCATCACTATGTCTGAGATGTGCATCGTCTACAGAGTTCCTGGATGTGTTTAGTGGATGGTTTGGAGGGAATTCATGTCTAAATCTGCATTTTGAACCAAACCTGCAGCCTCCTTGGAGGTAAAATTTACATATTTCCTTTGAAGTCTGTTTTGCTGTGTCCCTAGTATTTTTTTGCTCAGATTTCCTGAGCCTGTGTGCCAGGTAGTCCAATTCCAAACTAAAAGTCCAAACACGATTTTTAATCCTTTCCACAAATTTTTCTCCACAAATTGACCGGAGGGCAAAAGCTTCTTCTTGTCTCTGCTCTAAACATTCCTCTTGACTGGCTTCAGCAGCTGCTGCAGAAACCTGCATCTTCTCTCCATACCTTTCAGAGAAGCACTGCAACAGCAAATACTCCAATGCTGCCCCAATGTTACCATTGCAGGATCTCAGCACTGCCCTACAACGCTCACAGTCAAAACCATACCTGCACCAAAACAGAAAAAACAGGCCAATAAGTGAGGCAGAGGCTTGTACGAAACAGATCTGCTTGATTAGGCTCACAGAAAGGAAGTATGCATGGCACTGCCTCACACCTCAGGATGTGGCATATAATAATTTCAGGGTTAGGTTTCCCCACTCAACTACAGAAATTAAACTCTTCAGAAGAAACTGTCACACATAAAATGCTCCCAAACAAAGCAAAAGTATTGGATAAATATCCACATCTAAGCAAAACGGATGAAGAACACTTACAAGGAGGGCTTACAGAGCACTGAGACCAGCAATCTACCTCTAAATTATTCACTAAAAAGCATCACCTGGAGAGTTTGTGCACAGCAAATGAAGACACTTCACTGTCTACAATTCTGTGCTCAGCTGGCTCAGCAGACAGCCTTGGCATTACATCCGAAGTTTCCTGTTCTGTTGACCAGCACTGTTCATCATCGAGGTAATCGGGCTCATCATCATCTTCTCCAGCTACACTGATAAAAAGAGTTATCAAGTTAAAATGAAACAAAATTAAACTGTGGAGTAGACATAAAACTCTGCAGTTTTAAGTCTTTTATTTAAATGGAAGATTTGGCTACCCCTTTCCCAGAGTTAATATTGTAGAAGAACAAAGCAGGGTCAAAACCATAGGATTTAAGATATCATTAAAAGTTAAGGGAAAAAATACTGTTTCCATTTCTAACAGTATGCCTGCTAAAGCATGCTCAAGTAGAAAAGCTGGAAGCAGTGCCTCCATTTAAACTAACTCTGATTCAGGAGCCAGCTCCTGTCCTTGCAACTCTTGCAAAAGTTCTTTCACTCTTCTCTGGTTCTCTGATGTCATGTGTATGGTCTGCAGAGGCATTTTTGCTTCAGGTCTCTGCTTCATTTGCCCTCCTCTTCTGGCAGAGGCACTTGATCTGAAAATTGAAATAGGACATAACCATGAGTAATTTGACTGGCTCAAATGATCTTGACTGATTTGGGATGTTAGGGTCCAAACTTGTCATTCAAAACAGGTAAATCAAGGTAAGAGAAATCCATCACCTAAGGATTATTCAGCTGGATTCACTCTTATGTGACCAGGATTGTGTGTCTTTATCTGCACACACACGTGCATATATGTATTGTATCCTATGTCAAATCCAAAATTATTTACTGAACACTTTGCTAGGTAAAGCTGTTCTCAGACTGCAATGCAACCACATATTTCTAAGCTAGATGGGTCAGAACACAGGATACTAAACTAATTCTAAACTGCTGATTTTCCATGGCCCAGCTTCTGTTTTGTAGTACACGAATATTAATATCCTTTGTTATTAGTGTATTCTGACCAAAAGTGTCCTGAAATTACTTTATGAGCAAAGAAGAAAAGATGACCTTAAATATGACCTGTCATCTTCAATAAATAAAACGCTTTCCTAGGTATCAAATTTATAAAACATTAATCCAAAAATACATGTAAAAACTGTTTCATACTGAAACACTTTCATCACCCTTTCACTCTTCTCTATATTCAAACATGTTCAAAAACTAGCCCCAAATGTCTATGTATGCCAGCATCCAAAAAAGTATCCCAAATGGCCCAAAGTATCCCAAAAAAACCCCAAGTAGCCCAGACATCTCAATGCCAAACCCCCCCCAAATTAACAGAAATACCTGGTTTCTATCCTTGGTTCCTCAAAGAGACAAAAATCATCTCCATCATCCCAAATTTTGGTTGAACCTTTCCTATTTCCACCAAGCTGAGGCTTGTTTGAATGGCCACTGCTGCCTCCTCGTCTTCCACCGCCTCCTCTCCCTCGTCCTCCTCCTTTGTTGGGCTTTCCTCTTTTCCTCCCTGCCCAACTCATGTTTCCTTGCTGAAGAAGAGGAAAAAATAGCCTTTAGTTGTGAAGGTGACTAAGCACATTGTGTATGTCTGAGCACACATTATTTGTTTTTCTACGTGGCACCACACCCTCTCAAACCACTGATGATTATCTGCACGTTTGTGTGTCTGTATGCACCTGGAGCAAAAAATATTCTTCTAGACCATTGTTCAGTAAGTTCTGCAGCTTTAGAGGATAAAAGTAATATTCCTCAGCCAAAAGTTGCAAGTTTGACAAAACTCCCTGGTAAAAGCATGTGCCTACCAGCACTGCTGTCTAACCTGGGAACCCCAGTTCTGCCACTCTGATGGAACCTTCTTGGACACGGAAGCCCAGAGGACAAACTTTCAAGGGAAATTTCATGGAAGAAAGCAGCCTCTGCCCTGTCACTTTTTAATTCAGCAGCTTGCAGGGCTGAGACTAAAAAGGTGGAAGGGGAGCTAAAGCCAAAGATACAATGGTTCTTTTTCACATTATCTCACATCGGGCTCTCTTCTGCAGGGAGCTGCCCAGGCTGTGAGCCTGCTGAAGGGAGTGACCGGACTTGTCCTGGGAAACAGGCGGCCTCCTCCCCTTCTCACAGCAGTGTCTTGACAGCGCTGACAGCAGCCCTCTAGGACTGAGCAGCTGCCAGGGAACAGAACAGTCCAACATTAACATCCTCCCACTGCACCTCCTGCTAATGGGAAGCTCTATTGCAGGGGACAGGTGAGCAGCTGTGGGAATCCGGCAGGAGCTTGCTCCCTGGATCTTTGCACTGGCACCTCCACAGCCATGACAAGAACTGATGTGGCCGCGCACAAGTAACAGCCCAAACAAGGGCTTGGAAAGAAGCAAATTCCCCTTTTTGTGGCAGCTTTCCCCACTGGAGCTCCACCGGGGCTGGACAGGAGCTCACAGCCAAGCTGTCCTCGCTCGGGCAGTCTGGCAGAAGTGAGGGAAGGAGGAGGGAGACCATGGCAGATGCCCCGAGGCTGTTGTCACACAGGGTTTCGTCTCCTTCCTCTCAGCTCAGAGCACAGAGCCCCGGGCATGGAACAGCTCTGCCGGCTCGTCCCGCACTTCCTCCACGGGTGTCTGGGGACCCTCAATCCTCTCCCCGCCCCGCGTTCCCCATCCCCTGCCCATCTCCCCTCGCAGAGCGCCCGCGCACCCCCTTCCTCTCCACCCCCGCTCTCCGCGGAATCGTGACACTCCCGGGAGCTCTACCACCCTTTTCCCCAGGCTCCCACCTCTCTGCCCGGCACCTCCCGGACTCCCCGACCCGGATTCTCGGCGTTTCCCTTCCGGGCTATGGCACCTCCGCCCGCCCCGATCCGCCCCGCCCCGCTCCCCTCACACAGCGCTGGGCGTTGAGCGTGGCGTCTCCGCTTTACTGTCTGTATGTGTTTGGCTGTAACAGTGACACCGGCTGTTTGTTTCTCAGCAGGCTTGCTGGTTTTTAAAGTATCTCTTGTATTCCCAAGTAAAGACGAGAACGATGGTTGAAAATCTTGGTTGGTGCTCGCTGCTCCAACCCACAAGTTACTGAGGGAGCTGGGGGGGCTCAGCCTGGAGAAAGGGAGGCTCAGGGGGACTCGGTTGCTCGCTACAATTTCCCGACAGCAATAGCCAGGTGGAGGTCGGCCTCTTCTCCCAGGTTGTAAGTGACAGGATGAGAGGAAACAGCCTCAAGTTGTTCCAGGGAAGGCTTAGATTGTATGTTAGGAAATGTGTTAATGGAAAGGGTGGACAGGCATTGGACCGGCAGCCCAGGGAATCACCATCCCTCAAGTGTTAACCATGGGATGTTGCACTTGGGGACGGGCATGGGTTGTTGGGACTGGCAGTGTTGGGTTAATGGTTGTACTCAGTGATCTTGGAGGTCTCCAACCTTCACTACAAAACTGAGTGTGTGGGATTAAAAGGGGGAAAAGCTATACCAGTTTCAGAGTGAGGGTGACATAAGTGACAAGAGACCCCAAAGCTATGTCACTGAGGTGGGGAAGGCCTCTGTGCAGATCCCTGCAAACACAGGGTCACCCATGGCAGCTGCCCTGCAGCACATCCTGTCAGATCTTGACTCTGTGCACGGAGACTCCACAGCCCCTCCAGGCAGACTGGAGTTTAAAGCAAAAAAGCTACCATAAAATAAAAGAAAAATTACACACTGATTTGTCTGTATAAGAACCACCACTGCCCCTAACCCAGAGACAACATTGGCCATGAGGGTGTTTCCTCAGGGTCCTTCTGCAGATGGTGGCCACAGCCATCACTCTGATGGTCCATTTGGGTCTGCTCTGCCCCATAAAGGCTCCCCACCACCCCTACAAGAGGAAGGATGGTTCGTAAGAATGCTGCTGACTCACACTCCGTGCCACCCAAAGGTGCCTGCTCCAGCACGGCTGATGTGCTGCATGGACCCACCTCTGGGAACAGCCTGTCTGCAGGAGATGGAGAGTCAGCTCTGGGAGAAGTGGCTCCCTACAGCAGAAGAAATGCATTGCATGATCTCATGGGGTTTTGCCTCTCAGATGCGTTCTTGTCTTGAAGTGAAAATACTTCTATTCTCATACATATATACACTATTCTCATTTTCTAGAGGGGGATTGCAAAAGAGCACCTGAGTTTGTGCTTGAGGAGAACAGTCAATTTTGTTCCATTTTCTTGGGTTTTGCTTCTGAAATAGTCATCTCCAAAAAAAAACCAAAGCAAAGCAAAGCAAAACAAAACAAATTACTCTGTCCTCTGTCCCTAGTCCTTGATTTCAGAGGCAGCAGCATTTTCCAGAGAGCTTCTGTTAATTTAGGAGCCTGTCCTTTCAGCTCCTTTGCTAGGGCTCCACATTTATCTATGCTGCACAGCAATTATACTGATTTAGGCTGTGCAGTTTTACATTTCACGTTATCTGCCTGGAGGCTATCTTTGAAGCAGATCTTTGTCTTTTAGGGAGAAATTAGTCTGCCTTTTGTTACTGTGCCTCCTCCTTTACGTCTCCCTATTTTCATGCTTCACAGTAACTCAGTGGACTGGCCCAAGCACTGCCCTGCCAGCCCTGCTCTTGGGTTACTTGCATTCTCCACATGCTTTCTTTGGAAGCAAAGGACTCTCCAATGAAGGGCTGATCCTCCTTAGGGCAGAAATGGAGCAGGTGTGAAGGGCTGCTGCTCGCCACCCTCCAAATCCTTATTTATTTTTACTCAAAATTTTTTTTTTCATCATCTAGCAAGAAACAGAAAACACTCAAGTGCTGGTTGTTGCTGCTCCCCTGCCATGGCTACTTTGGCAACTTTGCCCTTGGCCCCTGTGCCTTCTTGGCATCCCTAGGAAAGCCAGGATGTCAGCAGGTAGGGAGGAGCTGGTCCTGTTTCCCTGTCCCCAGCTGGAGGTTGTCTTTTTTGGATGCCACAGGAGGTGGTGAAGCAGCACGGCCACAGCAGCTCATGGCCCCGCATGGCCCCCGCTGCCGTCACTTCCCAGGGCTCCTCGCCCTCCCTCCCCAGCCCTGTGCAATGCTAATTAAAAAGTCAGAAATTCTGCATCGCCTTCTTCCAAGTGCACAGTCCTGGTTTCCGAGTGGGCACGCAAGGATGTGACCCGAAGATTATATAATTAGAAGGCTTTTGTTATGCTTGCCTTTCAAATCAGTGATTAGCATGTGACAGTCCCATCCTGGGAAATGTCAAGCCACCATTGCTCTCCTCTCTCTCTCTCTCTTTTGCACTGTGCTAATTTCCAGCTCTAGCAACCACCAGTGCTGAAGGATCTTCAACTAGCCTGGGGTAAGTTTAAAATGTGCTCGGCTTGGGATGAAGAGTGGGGTTAATTATTTTCATATTATTGGGAAAAGCTAGAGCCAGAACTAATTATATTGTGTGTGCAGCTCATAAAATGATATTTAAAGTGTTATGCATCTTCAATGCCCACAGTTATTTTCAGCTGATTTCTTCTAAGATTCTGAATGGAGATCTAGTTTCTTAGTGTGCTGGACAATCTTGTTAGGCTGCATTTATAGTGAGGTCTCTAAAACAGTTTAAAAAAGCCTTTTTTTTTGCTCTCACCATTTACAAACTAAATTGAAGTATCATGCTGAATTATTTGGATGACAACTGCATTAGAGTTAGATGGAGACAAAGTGCAAGAGTGATGAGAGTAAGTAACTGATTTTTTGTTCTCTTTAGAGGACTGGGGGTTGTTCTCCAAGTGGGATATTTAAAAGAGCCAGCAGCATTGAGACAGTCACCAGGAAGATCCCAGCATTTATTTAGGAAAACTGTGGATGCTTAACAACTGAAGCAGCAAAAGTGCACATGGATTCCCCTGCACAGTTACCCATGTCATGATTTCAGAAGCAGAGTGGGACAGGAAGCCAGACAAATAGTAACTGTTGTGCTCCAAGGCTAGGCTGTGAATGCTTTACTGAACCCTGCCTGTTTGCATGCTGAAACTGGTGTAGTGCCTCAGTGTTTTTGATCTGTGATCCTGTGCACAGCTTATTCTCTCCCCCCACCTGTGCCATTCCATGTGGGGGAAGCGCTGGGAGGGGGAGCATGGTCACACAGATGCAGTTCAGGCTGCAGGACCTGCCTCCCCTCTCTGCACCGTGCATGGCTTTGTGCAGGAACCCCACTCCTGTGCTGCCTCAAGGGCACAACTCACTGAGACCTCATCCATCCGTCCATCCATCCATCCATCCATCCATCCATCCATCCATCCATCCATCCATCCCTCTCTCCCTTCTCCCTCAGGGGTCTCATGGGAAGTGGGTGCTGGCCCAGGCTCTGCTAACAGGTTGGTTGCTGTGCTGGGCAGGAGGGGCTGCAGTGCCAGCTGCTCATGCAGGGCACCAGGGCAGGGTTCTTTGCTGGTCACCAGTGGCCAGCAGCATGGCAATCACTAACAACAGAGGTTCTTTGGTTCCAGCAGATTTGGCTGCTGGAGGGGACATGGAAACAAAAGGGGAAAATACATCTTTTTGCCATGATGGAGGAATCTGGTGGCTTTAACACCTTCAAATTATTCTCTGGGCTTTGCTCTGGAGATATTATTGTGACTCCTTGTTGATGAGGGAAGTAACCTGTGGTGGGCTGGCATGTCAGGCAAACCTTGGATTTGCCACAGATGGAGGCCTGGAGAGGAGCTTCAGGGAGGGCTTGCACTTGCTGCTGATGTGCACATGGATTCATCTGTGTGTATACAGGGAGGGACTTGCTCAGGAATCAGACAAAAACGTGAAGGGGGAATCCTCTCCAGCTTTTAACTGCCTCAAGGGAGCTGTACAGAAGATAGAGTCCAGAATCTTCCCAGAGGTGCATGGTGAAAGGCACTGGGTACAAGCTGTGGCTACGAGCTGCAGCTTACATCCAACTGGATGTAAGGAAAAATATTCTTCAGGGTACTGGGGGGCCCAGAGTGGCTGTGAAAACTCCAGTGTGGGAAGTACCCAGACTTGAGCTGGACAGAGTCCTGAGGAAGTTTGACATTACTCTTGATTTGAGCGGGAAGTTGAACTAGAGCCATACAAGGGCTCCTTCTCACCTGGACTCTGCTGTGCGTTTAGGACTTGTCCACTGCCAGCAGAGGCATGATTTGAGCAAGCAGCTCCCATCCAGGCTCTTAGGGCCAAATACCAATCTTAGTTTCCAACCCATTTTTGCACCCTTTAGGCACAAGCCGGGCACTCTTCAGCCAGTTCAGGCTCCCTGAATCCCTGGTGAGGACAGTGTTAACAGCTTCCCCACCCACAACTAGGGGGAACAGAGGACAAACCTTCGCTTTGAACCAGGGCAAGGCTTATGTTCTGTTCCAGTGATGAGGAAGGACTGATTAGTTTTGTTTCTTAAAGCCAGCAATTCAGAAGAACCAGGGAGAGAGAGGCAATGCTCCATATTCACCGAGTACAGCAGTGAGTTCTAAAATTCTGGAAAGTAGGCAATGTTGATGCAATTATTTAATATAACAAAGAACCAAGGAGTAACTCCGGAAATTGCAGGCTGCAGATAGAGGACACACAAAGACAGTTACTCTGGTAAAAGAGGTAAGATTTTTCTGGACCCACTTAACCAAGGTCAACCTACTTTGCAGTGCAGTCAGACAGCAAAACTCCTGGTTTGCCTGGAGCAGGACGGGATGGCGGCATCCCCGGTGTCCCAGTTTCAGAGACTCATTCCTGAGCTCTGCAGAGGACACAGACTGTGCTTAAACATGTCCTGAATAGAATAGGCAAAAAGATGCTAAAAAGAAATCAATTGATTTCCAGCAAAATGATGTTTTCTTTGTTTTCAGTGAAAACAGAGGAGGTTCATGTTTCTTTCATGTCTGTTTTGTCATTCCTACTTGTTCCTCTTCCCCCAGCATTACAAAAGCAATTCTGGATTTTGAAACCAGTTCGCTGTTAAGCGCACTAGTCATAGCTCAACAGCCCAATAACAAAAGTCTCAGGAACTTTCTATGGCGCTGACTAATTTATATTGGGAGCAAAGTTTTAACAATGATGATGAATTTATAAGTCTGTTTTGCTCAGAGACACACACCTAAATACCTTGTCCTCAAAACTTGTAGAGAGATTTTGCTACTTTAAAAACAACTCACATTCTTGTCATTATCTGGAATACTTAATACCAGAAAAAGAAATAACTTTTCTTTTTTCTTTTTTCTTNGACTGGAGCACAAAGCATAGAGCGAGAGGGTTAGTGAGTTGGGTTTGTCCAACTTGGGGAAAGGAAGGCTGGGGGGAGACTTCTACAGCCACCTGCAACTACTTAATAGGGGTTGTAGTCCTGACAGCCAGGCTTTTCTCACAGACACAAAGAAAGGACAAATGGCCATGGGCACAAACTCCAACAAAAGAAACCTTGATTGGCCATAAGGAAAAAAATTCTTCCTCATAGGAGCAGTGTAGCCCTGGTGTGCAGGTGCAGAAAGGTTGAGAATTCTCCAACCAGGAACATACTTAGACCTTGACTAGATATGGCCCTGAGCAACCTGGTCTAGCTTTGGGGTTAGCCCAGCTTTGAGTCAGATGACTCCAGTGGTCCCTGCCCATCTAAGCTCTGTAATGACTCTAAGAGCATTCAGAACCAAAAAATAGCTGTTATACTAACAGCTGATCAAAAACAGATGTAACAAACTCTTAAGAGTTATCTCACTGTGGAAGCTTTCCCCAGAAAGAACCTTTTAGTCACCTGTGCATGGAAGCACAAATGGCCTTGGCTGGGAGGGAAGCTTTTGTACCAGCATCCACTCTGTGGAGGCACTGTGAATCCAAACAGATCTTTAGGATGCTTCATTCCCTCTCAAATCCCTCCTCCTTTCTCTGTTGTCTGAACTTCGAGCAGCTCTGCTCAATAAACCCTTTTTGCATCTTTCTGCACTCAGGGTTCAGATGAGCTGACCCACCCCAGGGCTCACCTGTGGGCAGCTCTAAGCCATGGGATGTTCCCAGTGACCAGCCAGAACCCTCCAGAGTGAGGACAGGAGTCCCTGCGAGGACGCACACCCCATAGCAGCCATGGACACAAACAAACACGAAGGTAAAGCATCCTCTTTTTTCACTTATTGCTAGTATGAAAGACAGCAAGAGAGAAGTGTGCTCTCACAAGACCTGTCTGCTGGCCACCAGCCAGGCCCCTGAGAGTGCCTCAGTGCAGCTGTGGGCAAATGTTCAGGACTTCCAGTTTCTTAGAAATATCTGGGGGTTGATGGTTTTTTATCTCTTATTTTAGAACCACCTCCCTCTCCTCTCTGGAAAATACTCCTCTGGCATGTGTAATGTCCAGTGTGGGAAGTCATTCCTTTTCTTGCCTTGTGCCCCACTTCTGCCTTAGGATGTAGAGAGACTTCTGACTGTCCAAAGCTGTGTTTCACATGAGGGTGCTGTGCTGAGGATCTGCTTCTCTCCCCCGTGTGTAGAGAGGGGTTCTTGTTCATATCAGTGCCACAACCCAGATATCTGCACCAATGCCAATCTTGCAAGCACTAAGATGTATCCAGGCCACATTGCTTGCATGCAATCAGTCCTTGCTAAGGTTGGCTGCATTCTAGAAAGTCTGCAAAGCTCACATCTAGGGTTTTAGTGGTTACTGACTTCTTTCAGAGGAATGTGGTGCTTGCTTTCCACCCCAAACCCCTTGCATTGTGCTTTGCCTTGCCACCTCAGAGGCACTGTGTCCATGTGGTGAGGAACTCTTGGAACTGTGAGCAGGGGGAGCAGCTCTAGGAGTGTCCACAGCTGTCAGCTCAGGAGAGAGACTGGACCACCTCTTTCCCTCTTAAAAGATGCTTTGTGGTGCCTGTATTCATGGCATAGTTAACAGAAAAGTTAATTTCTCTACTATTACTACGATTATTCTAATTTGATGAAATTAGGTCTGTGTACCTAGGCCCTTACACTACAGCAGGCTGAAAAGGAAATTAACTCAGGGATTCTTTCCAATTAATTGGTGTGCCCTCATGGGCTGCAGATGTTCACCGCAAAAATTGGGAGATAACCACGAGGTCCCTTGCTTCCCACAGTGAGACTGAGGAGCCTCCTCTGCTTCAGCTCTTTGCAGTGACTTTATAGAAATGATCTGGGTTTTGCCTGGGTACATTCAGAGAGTGCTCAAGGCAAAGGTGGGAGGTAAAGTCACAGTAACAGTGATCCTCTCCCCAGTTCCAGTCTTGCTCAGGAGCAGTTCCTCACTTTCAGCATATCCAAGGACATTACAGGCTGATCCACAATCAAATCAACATGAAAGATCCCTACAGATTTCTGCAGGGCATGGGTCCTTTGTGCTATGTATCAGATTGAAAGACACCCAAAGAAAACTTGAGGAGGCTCTTCCTTGCTGTGCTATGCTTCTACCTGCTCACCTCCAGTCCTTTCCAGAGCTCAGCATTCAGTACACTCACCCATGCTATAAAAACAGCATCTCCTTGTTCTCCCAGCACCTGGTTTGTGTTGTGCTATTAATTCAGAAACATTTCCTCTTGCTCGCTCTGAGTCAGTCCTTACTGTCCCACAGCAGGACCCCAACAGAATGGGCATGGGCCTCAGTTTCCATGATTCAGGAAAGTCACTGTACACACAGCCTCAGCTCCAGGCACCACAAGAAAGCTTCAGGCCAAATGTCGGTTCCTAATTCATGTGGTTGCAAAGAAAATCTGGAAAAAAAAAAAAAAAAAAAAAAAAGAAAAAGAACCAGAAAGGCCAAAGCTGAAGATGAAAACAACCTGTAATTTAAAAGGTGAAATGTGGGAGTTGTTGCAGGCTGGCTGATGTGTTCTGACCCCAAACAGCTGGCAGTTTGGAGTCAGTTACTTCTCCCAACCAGCCCACTGCTTCTTGTTTTCCCTAGGAGGAAGCATGAGAGGATATTCCCCAGAGGGTCTGTGTCTGACACAGCTGCTCAACCCCACAGCTGAGAGAGCCACTAGCACAGGCAGTAAGTGGCACATTGGCAGAGAGGAGCACACAGCCTCTCTGCCTCTCCCTTCTGCAAGTCACTGGGGAATTTGCTCAAGTTCCTCTGAATCAGGACAAATCCTAGAGACCAGAACAGGGCCATTTCATAGGTGTCCTTGCTGGTAACCCACATTCCCCTTCAGGGGTAAAGGAATCAGAATGGAGCTATGCCTGGTATAGCTCTGACTTCCAGGCCTCAACTTTCCACTGGCTGACTGTGCAGAGTCCCCCCTGCATGCATTTCCAGCCTCTGCAGGACTGAGTTTCTGTGGTCTTAAAGGCCCAGGTTGGAAAAGGACCGAGGATCTGCAGCCAGCATGGACAGAAGGAGCTTGGCTTCCCCTGGAGTTGGGCATGGGGTGACTGGTCATGTCTGTGACTTAACGACAGAGAGGAGTGAGGCAAATCCTTGGAGGCAAGAGAAAACCCATCTCGTGAAGTGGCATTCCCGAGGGGAGGCAATCCAGATGAGGAACAGAGTAGCATGGTGCTTTCTGGGAGTGAGATCCAGCCAGGGAGCCTGATGGAGGGAATAACACGATGGCCACTGGACTGCAATTGCCTCAAAGTGCAATGGCAGCACAACCAGTGATGAGTTCTGTTGGACAACTGAAGATTTCTGCACAAGACAGTTGGACTACATGACCTTAAAAAGGTCCTTTCTAACTCAAATGATTCCATGGTTCTAGGATTAATGCCTAGAGATAATGTCTCTGCAGTGTCCAAAATACTTCTGCAAAATAGATATAATCTCCTCTACCAGCTAAGTCTGTTTCAGCAATGTTAAGTTGTACAAGATCAAGAGGGATCACCATATCACAAACTCCCAGGAATGGTGAAACCAATGAAAACACGTAATTTTGGGAGGTTAGGAAAGACATGATTACTGTTTGGACTGCATTGTGACAAAATATAACTTAAAATATACAGATAAGGTGTTTTGCCTTTTTTGGAGGTAATAGAAATAGGTATAGATATAGTAGAGGATAAAATTGACTGTTTCAGTAGAGAAACAGATCAGTAACGCTTTAGGACAAAAAACCCTGTTACCTAAGGCTGGTACACAGAACTAAACTTCACAGGGAGCAATTTAGTCCTAATGGAACATAGAATCTTTCTCACTTCCTTGCATGGATCAACTCTGGCCAGACACAGGACAGCAAATAAGGTGAATTTAATATCTGAATTTAGGTGAGTCATTCCTATTTTATAACTGCAGTTTATTTTACAAATGAGATGGTGTTCAGACCTCCTAAAGTGAGACTTGAGTCCTTTAAAACTGATTTTTTCCTCAAGAGGGACTTCAAACCCTCTGTTCCAGTTATTTATAGTAGCCATTATAAGTCATTTTAATTGACTGAAGTTCTTTATTCCCACAGGAGGGACTGAAAGTGTGCCTGTGAGTACCCCTGCAACACAGATTTCCCAGGTAAAGATGAGCAAAATGCCCTAAATAACTCCAAGAGTTTAAAGAGTTACTAATATATAAACAGTAGTTAAAAAGCTAAATTAAGTTGAAGGAAAAATGTAGGCATTTACAAGGAACATGGCAACCAAAACGTGCACACTGCATGAATAAATACCACACACCTTGGGCCTCATCTTAAAAGACCTTTCAGTAAAATTTCTCTGCTCACAACCAGTTGTATTTAGACAGGTGATTTGTGAGCTCAGCTAATAAAGCAACTGACGTCATTAGCACAAATTAAAGAATGTCAATTCCCTGGGCTGAGGGGAGATTTCCTGACTGAGCTTTGATGAGCTTTCAGCAAACCTGATGAACTGTCCCAGGAGCAAGGATCTGTTGACTGACATGGGGCAGGGGTGTCTTATGCAGCAGGGGCCCAAGTCTTCTGTGGGGTTTTGGGTTATCCTGGCACCCTCCCAGCTCCCCAGGCCATGGGGTGCTCTTGCCTGATAATCCAGAGCTGGCAGAGTGTTGAGTCTTTCTGCATGTCTTTGTCTGGCCTCCCAGCCAGAAGCTTGGAAACCCTGGTGGTCAGTTCCCCTGAGCTCTGGCGCCTGTCTTTGGGCTAACATTTTTGTTGCAGTTGGACACCACAGATGCTGTAAGGTTGTCTATTACCACAGCCCAGGGAGTATCCGTCCTGTAAGATGCAGTTTCAGCCTTTCCACAGTGATGTTTCCTATGCATTTCCAGTCTGCAGGAAATGTGACAGAGATTTAAGCACTTTAATCCCTGGTCTGGTTCAATATGGAACCGTGATCTGAAAGAGGAAACACACCCCTGAAGTGGAAACCCAGACTATTTGAGACCTCCCTAGCCACCACTGCAACACTAATGTCTGCAATTGCTTGCAAATGCATGGCAAGTGGAGAAGGCACTGCTTTCCATGACCTACCCAGCACTTCTGTTACCTCATCCTCTTCCCATCCAGACAGCTCCATGGGCCCAGCACAGTGGATCCAACATGCACATGGTGTTCCCATGTGCTGGAAACACCGTGCACACGTGTTGCTTTCCAGCTGACACGTGGGTACCTTAATGAATCCTTAAATGTCAGTCACCAGCTGGCTTTTCCCTCCTGCTTCAGCAAAGGCCCTGTGGACAATGCAGTTACCCAAAGGGACTGCACAGATGTGGAACAAGGGCTGATGAATACTTGCAGCCCCCTTTAAGTACCTTCATAATTCTCTTCTGTACTTACTCTGCTGTTCTGACTGTATTCCTATCATCCTTGCCTAGGAATATGCTGGATATACTCCTTGGACCAGCTTCTTTACCACTGTAAATCACTGCAGTCTGCTGCTTTCCTGCTATGAGGCACTGCAAGCCTTCCTAATGCTTGGCTGTAGGAGTGCTGCCCTTAAGCACAGGAGTTAGTAGTGGTTCTAAAATTAGTTGTTTCCTGGTAAAAGCACGCATCATGCAACTCAGAAAAATCAGATCCAGGGCTTGTGTCAAACGCTGGACTTTGTGCCAGACTGGTTTCAAGCAGTGTCCTCAGGCAGCCCTCTTTGAAAGACACAAAATCTATTTACCTCTTCAGACCAGCCCCAAAAACTGTGCAATGATGGACAGTAGATAAGCTGGGGGAAGCACCACAGACAGTACTCCTTCATGGCCACAGAAGGTTTTGCTCTTTTCAAGGATATATTTATAATAGCAGAATTGTTCTGTGCAGTATTTCTTTATCATGAGCCTGTTTTCTACTGGTTTTTACAGGCTTCAGCTCATGGTCCCAGACAGCAGGTCCTGTTCTAGTGTAAGGACTTAGGCAGCTGCCAAGGGTGGCAGATGCAAATGGCCATTCCTGTGGAGACAGAACCCTGGACAGCCTGGCCAGTGCTGGGGGAAACCTGTGGGGACACAGCTACTCAGAGAAGCAAGGGCTCCCTCTCACCCTTTTAGTGGCAGCCAGGACAGTGACCCAGCTCACCAAGGCTCTGCTGCCCTCTTTCCATCCCACTCCTTCCTTCCATAAACCATCCCCATCTGCTGTCCACAACCATCTTCCCTGGGCTGCTTCAAAGCCTGAACAAAGCTTTAGGCTGCAAGGACAGTTGTTATCTTTTACAAATGTCTCAAATTGCTGGCACCCACCAAGAGAGAGCGGGGAGACTCTGCAGTTTTGCTGCCTTGGGTCTGGTAAGCAGCATCAGTCCTGTGCACCCTTTGTGAACAGCATGGGTTTTTCCACAGACAGCTGAAAAACATCAGGGCAGCAGGTGAAATAGGAGTCATGGGGCCCAAGAAAGACATAACCTGCTACAGACACATGGCTCTGGATGCCTCATTGCTTTGCTTTGTCAGCTTTGAGGGCCACACTCCAAAGGCAGATGGGTGCTGAAATCTGTACCTGGTACTAAATTATTTAGATGCCTAAATGCTTTTTTTGAACAGTTCTTGGACAGGTTCGAAGGACTCCCTATGACTGTGCAGATTAATTTATCCTCTAGGAATTAGTTCAATTTAAGTTACCGTTTCCTAAATTCCACAACTTAAGTGTTAAATTACATCTTTACTCCCATGAATAAGCAAGCCAGGGCAACACATTACAGTTTAACTGTTACTGTACTACAAAATCTGTCTTTTTTGGTATGTGTTGCCCTTAGAAACTTTAGAAGCACAGAGTTGACTTGACTTTCCAGAGAGTCACAAACCTGTGAAATACCTCTCTGGTCCTGTAGGCATAGGCCATCCCTGTGGAGACAGAGCCCTGTCACTTGGGCAGGACATGGGCAGGGCCTGACACTTCAATGGCTTCCATCTGTTTTCCACAGCTTGCTTTTAGAAATGAGATCAAACTAAAATCCATAGCTACACCATGCTTGGCAAGAGTTTAAAGATAACGTGCTGTTCCTGTACCACTTCACTTGATTTTGCATCAACCCTGCATTTAATGCAACAAGAATGTATTTCCTCTCTACACTAACCCTGACCTGCTCAGGGTTTCAAGCACTTCTTGTTCCATCATACAAGCTCTGTGGCTGGTTGGTGTTTCTGGCTGCATTCATCCCTCAAACAGCAGCATGAGGATGCATTTCAGTGTCTGAAACAGCCACTGTAAGCTGCATGGGGCTGAGGAAGGATATATGGGGCAGGACAGACTCAGGCGGGGCTCTGGAGCACTGAGATGGACACACAAAGAAACTAAGCTAGCACTGTCACCACAAAAACAGAGATTGGTCAACAGTGAATCCCAAAATAACAGGTCACTGTCTGCTCTTAGATGCAGAGGATATTTCATCCAGCCTTTAATCTAAATCTTTCTTTTTGTTGGCTGACCTCTGCTCTCATAGAGTGTTTCAGTGCACATGGACACCAAAGTCTCTGCACTGGTCCATTTTTGCTGATGTCTCACTCTGAAACCTCAAGATCAGCAATTCTTCCCATCCCTATACCCTTCAAACGATCTGTGTAGTTTACCCCCTTTCTGGAAGCATCTGAGGAGGAGATGGGTGCTTGTGGGGAGAAACATTTCATTTTTGGCTTATTCTCCCCAGACTTGGGGCTATGATATCTCCATCCTAAAGCAGATCTCTAAAATGGATAGCATAGGTTAGAATGGAATAGCATATTCCAGTTGGAAGGGACAGATCTAGCAAATCAAGCCTTTTCACTTGGAGGGCAGTGTGTGATGCCCAGCCCTGATGCAGGCCAGCAGACAGACTGTGCCTTGGCCAAGTCAGCTCAGGGGGGAAGTGTGTCAAGCACCTGTGAACAGGGATGGGAATATTCAAATTTTGCACAGTCACAGTATTTATAACCCTCCCTCCCCCTTCTCCAGGCACATATGTTAAGGATATCTGATGATGCCACGACCATTTGGGCTGAGATATCAGAAGCAGTGTGGTCACTGTCTGCCCTAAGCAGCCCCTCTAACCCTTCAGGCAACATTCACAGGGTGACACTGTGGCCAGGAGGGGTGGGGGAAAGGGTTTGAGTCAAGGAGTCAGGAGCTCCAGCTGGCTTGGGGACTCAGGGTTGTCAACCTGATGAAGGAAGATGTCCTCAGCCTCCTGCTCCCCTCTGCACTGTCCCGGTGCCTGTGGTTCCTGTCAGTCCCGCTCCTCCTACCCAGGCACTCTGGAAATGTGTGTCCAGCCAGATCAGACACACAGAGTGTGTGTCACACCCCGAGAGTGTGATCCAGCCAGGTCAGAGTGGGGGCTGCGGGGCGAGCGCTGGGGTAGGAGTGGGGATGGCAGGCAGGCATCCTCTGTAAAGACACTGCCCGTCTTGAGCAGAGGAGGCTGGTGCGTGCCATTGCCCCGAGGTATCGGAAGCCATCTCTGCTCCATTTGCAGGACTCAAGCACCTGAGCTCCCGGGGTGGCTCTCCGCTTACCACCAGTGCTCCCGTTTCGGACTCAGTTTATAACCAGATGTTAGGCCGAATTTCTGTTGTAAAGGTAAAAAACCTCTGTGCCGAAGCGCGACCTCGCTGTGGGCTTTGTGCAGGCAGGATGAGGGCCCCGCTCACAGCAGTGGGGGCAGAGTCACCAGCCCGAGCTGCTCCCAGGAGGGGATTCCCTGCTTAGCCCTCCACCAGCCGCTGATCCCCCTTCACTACCCACCTCCACACCTGCCTTGTCTGCTTGCTCTGCCAGCCTGGCTTGCCCCAGTCCATCTCCTGCTTCACCTGGCTATCATTGGCTGCCTCCAGCTTAGGTGGTGAGCTCTTCCAGCAGCACCAGGGCCTGTAGAGACAGAAAACAGAGACAGTGGGCACAGTGTCACTGTATGCCAGGGGAAAAGCTCCTGTTCCCTCCCCAGCACAGGTTAGAGCTGCCTCCTTCCATGGAAAGGGCCTGTGGTAAAGGATGGAGCTTCTCCACAGCCCTTGGAGAGTGAGGGGTTAGACCTGTGTGGGGAGAGTACCAGCCCCACGAGCATGTGTGGGAGGAGGACTTGCTCAAAACTGGACACGTTCTTGATTGTTCCACTGCTTTGGAGATTAATAATCTGGCTGCTGTTATTGCAAACCTTCTTGGCATGTTTCAGGCTGTCCTCTCCTACTACAGGCTGACAGGCTGCAAACTGCCAGGGAGCCTGGAGAAACTCAAAGTTTTTTAAAAGAAGTCTAAAAAAGGGGTGCATTGATTGCCCAAGACAAACACCTCATACTCTGTACTGAGGCTGCAGCAGGGGCCAAACCTCTCCCCCTGTTTCCCAGCCATGAAAGGAGAAGGAGGAGAAAGAGGACAGCACCTTACAGGATGGGTTAGACCCACCCTTGTGACCCTCAGGGACACAAACACCTGAGCCTGGGAGGAGGGACTGAACCCAGCGTGTTTGTGGCTGCTGTAGTTGCAGGCATTAGCCTCTGAGCTGAAGGCAGGTTTCACAGAAGCAATGCAGGAACTGTCACGGATCCAGCATGGAGAGTATGCCCTGGAAGAGAAGGTCAAGAGCTGCCGCTGTGCCATGGAAGAGAAGGTGGCTGAGATGAAGAATTCCCTCAACACGTTCAAGGTAGGAATGTGACTGGTGGAGAGGCTGCACACATTCCACGTGAGCTTGCATGGCAGAAGGAAGCACTCCCCTGCCTCCTGTTTGCAAAGAAAAGGAGTGGGCAATTGTTTTGGATACAGCTGGGGTACTTCCTTTGGGTTTGGGTCTGTCCTGACTGCTCCAACCCAAAAGTAACCCATCCTCTGGCCTATTTAGGCTTCTTGACTGACTGTGAGGCAGAGCTGAGAGTTACCTGGGCACACAGGCAGCCCTTGCTCTGGGCTGTTCAGAGGCTACTGCTGGGCCACTGTCCCACACCTCTCCCTGGGTCAGGTCTGCATTTCCTGCAGGAACCAAAGCCATTGGGGAGCAGCAAATTAACACAAAACCATAAAGCCTTTTGAAGTCACATTTCCGCATGGCTGGGAGGAAGTGCTGCCTGGTTTGATCTGGCCCAAGAGGATAAGGACAAAGGGCTGGAAAGACAGCCCACCAAGAAGGCTTGATGTACACTTTAGACCAGCCAGTGTCTCCATGCAGAAAGTGGATGACGAGGCAGGCAGAGGAACTCTTTTATTGTTTTTATTGCAAATTTTCCCCATGGGGTTTTGCTGAGTCAGTAATACCTTGTGAAGTTAAAGAGCTGCTTACTGGAAAAGCCCATTACTAGCCCCATGACAGGGAGACAGATGGCACCAGGCAGAAAGAGCCCTTGGTGCCAGACGAGCAGGGAGACAACAAAAAGGGCAAGGGCGTATGGGTTAGGTCTCAGAGCAACCAGACACAGGGTTCCTCAGGACATTGTCATAGGGGAAAAGGGGATTTCAAATGCAGGTACAATGAATTATGTAAGCAACAAAAGGGGCAAAGGCTGCTCTCCCTCTGACTCATGCCCATATTGGCTATCCAAATACTGAGCTCCAATGAAGCCACCTTCTTTCTTGGGGAAAATCCTTTGGTTTACACAAAACTCTTGAGTATTTCTCCTCAATCCTGCTGCTCACATTCATGAAACCTGCAGGAACTTCATGCATCAGAGCTCTGCATCTGAGTAAGGCCTGGCTGGAACTGCTTGAGGGAGGATGGACAGGGAGGATATGGAGTGCCTCATTTCCTTAGGAAACCAGGCTAAAAGGGCAGATCCATGGCCAGATTGGCAAAAGTTTATTATACACGTGAGCGCTCACACTGGGATCTGAACCAAGTGCAACATGTGAATACACGAGCTGGAAAACTGCAGAGGGAAGTGTGCTCCCTAAGGTCCACCTCCAAATGCCATTAAGGGCAGGAGTCCTCCCAGTGCTTTCAGCTGGTGCTGGATGAAGCCCTGACATCTCCCACCAGTGCCCTGACCCTCTGGCACCACACTGGCTCGGGTGAGTTGCCTGTAGAATTAAGGATCTCCATGCTGTACCACGTTGTGCATGGCATGTGTGACACATCCTGGACTTGCACAGAAGAGTGTCTAATCACAGAGCCACTCCCCACAGTGCCCTGAAGCACCTTTTGTGCACACCAGCCAGCATTCAGAGCTGTGCCACCTAAGGCTGATGGGCACCCTGGGAATGCTGTGCTTTTGCCTGTTTCTCAGGAGGAGCTCAGCGATGCAAAGTCAATGATTGAAGAAATCAGTGCCAAGCAAGAGGAAATGCAACAGAAAATTGAGCAGCTGCAGCAAGAGAAGCGCCGGGAATCACGGAAAATGAAAGCTAAGTAAGGGCCCAAACTCCAGGGTGCTGAAAATGCTAATTAGCCAGATTGTCCATTTTGTTCCTTTGTTCCTGTATAGCATAATTTCTTAATTTTTTTCCTGGCTGGACATGTGTATCAACCCTGTTTGTGACTGGAAATGCTTCAGTTCACCCCAGGCTTTTAGACACACACCCACAGAGCAAAGGCAGAAGAAAAAGGCTAACACCTCACTGTGATTCCAACAGCAAAACAACCCTCAGCAACTCCCTGGAGAACCAGGGCCTGGTGGAACAGAGAGCCCTAAAGACATGCTGGGGCTGTTGAAAGTCAGAAGCCTCCACCATTCAGACAACAGCATTGCAATTTCCTTTCCCAAGTCTGCAGGACTCAATGGGCTCCTGATGGTGCAGTCATGCTCTGCTTTCCTGTCACCAGCCTTTTCTCCTTTCAGCAGAGTCAGAGAATGTTTGCACACTGCTGGGCCACACGAATGATGTGATGAAGCTGGTTGTCCAGCTTGGTCCTAATTAGCCTCCTTCTGAAAACAAAGTTTTGATCATGTATCTATACAGCTGCCTTGATGCAAATACTTTGCAAATCTAGGCTAGCCCCTCAGCTAATTAAGCTGCTTAATTAGATGAAATATGCTTTGCAAAATAATAGATTTGAAATAACCTTCTCCTGTAGCCACTGGAAGTTATTTCCAGAACATTATTCATGAGCTGCCAATTCCATCAAAGCCTACTCCTTTCCTGGTCTCTACTAGAGCTGTCCTATTTCTGGCAGTGCTGGCCACAAATGCAGTGTAGGAGCTTCACCTGTAGCATTCAGACTTTCCAACCACCTCGTTCTTTGTGTTTGTGCAGACGAGCACAGAAGGATGACCACGGATCACAGACAGTGCCAACACCTCTCCAGGGCAGCCCATTCCGATCCATCAACCTCCCAGAACCTGTCCTGATTAATGAAGATTTCACGAGTCTTTTACACAACGTGACTTACGAAAAAGGTAGGAAACAGAATAGGCAAATGCAGTGCCTTCCTCAGGAAAAAAAATCAGAGAAAGCTCACTGGGGTAACCCGGGTTCAGGAAGTACTTGCTTTGTGAACGCTGTCTCAACAGCCATTTCTTACCTCCTCCAAGGAAAGGGATGCAGGCTGGATCTTCATTCCTGTAGTGCCAGTGGCACAGATACAGATCCAAATGGGGCTCTTGATAAAAATCCTGGTTTTGTTGCTGTGTGAGGGAGGAAGGCACAGGAAGGAGTAAAAGGCACAGGAAGGAGTAAAACTCCTTGTGTGGGTGAAAAACCTTTCTTCCAAACACTTGGAAGGTGGAATCAAAGAAAAGGTGATGGACCAGAGCCTTTAATTCTGTAAATAAGTTTGGGAGTCTAAGCTGGTCTATCACTCTCTTGCTGTTCAGATAGAAAAATAATAAAAACATATTAATTTAAAATGTCAACAAAGGCAGAGATTAGATGAAAACCATGTGCTGTTTTCTGCTCTGTTTTGCTCAGAACCTGCCAGTCATGGCCCCCCTCTGCACTGCACTCTGAGGTGGTGTGTTAGCCCTCTCCCTCACATCCCCTTGCACAGCCACCTTCCTCACCCACTTCTCCTTCTGCTCTTTTCTTTCCAGTCTCATCCCTCTGCTCTTCAATAAGTTCCTTTCCACTCAAAATAGCAGCCCTGTCTCTGTGTCAGGTCTCCATCCTCTTTGCTCTGTGTGGAATGCCTTCTACCCAACACGCACCTGCCTGCCAGGAGAAGCCAGGACTGCTCCCACTCCTCTGCAGTCACACAGCACTGAGCACAGCAGGGACCCCACATTATCTGCCTGCAAGTGCTACAGAAACACAGACTGTGATGAGAGCACAGCAGTAAAGATCCTCTCTAATGGAGAGTCCAAAAGGGGTGTTTTCATAGCAAAACTGTGAAAGATTGAAGGATTTGACACTACTGACAGGGCCTGGCAGGAAGAAGCAAGCTCTACAGTTGCCTTCAGTTGCTAAAGTTCCCTTTGTTCTTCAACAGTGTCTGACACCAGGATCATGCCCATGGGAGAAGGAGGTGTGAAAGTCATAGCAGGCCCAGGTAAGAAAATATCAAACATCAAAAGACGGCAGGACAATGATTCAGTTTGAGTGCTTGCTCTGAAGAAATGGTTTCAGGGCAGGCATTTCACAGGGATATCTTTCACTCTGCCATGTACCTCCATTTTCCTACTTGCAGTTTAGATATGAGGGCAAACCTGTGTCCCTGAAGTGTCTCTGATGGTCATTGCCAAGGATTTGGCAGAAAAAGCCTTTCTGCTGTTGCTTTCCCAGATTCTAAGTGCTTTTGCAGAAGGGAAGAATTGAAGCTTCCTTGTGTGATAAAGAATAGTGAGAGCATCACTTTTCCCACTTGGGAAGAGATGTTTCTTCTTCTTTAACCTATGTCTAATTTTGGATCTTCTTTGGCTTGAAAATAAATGCTGGAAGAGTGCAAACTTTGTTCTGCTGAAGAGCTCACCAACTGCACTTCCTTTTTAAATTAACTCAACAAGACTACAGCCCTTGTGAAGCACAAAGAATGCTCCAAATTCACCTTCCAGTGCTTCAAATGGATGGAAACACATCTTACCTGCCTGCTGCAGCATAACCTGTCAGAGAGATGCTGAGATGTCAGAGTCCACAGACCTGTTTGTCATTGCAGGAGCAGCCATCGAGACAGATGACAGCCTCAAGCCTTCCCTGGCAACAGAGGGGCAGTCGAAAATGCATCTGCCATCAACAGTATGGAAGCAGCCCAAGGACACCAAGGACTGGGGAGATGAATACATTTCCAAAGAGCAACCAGAGAGAGGGAAAGACATGGCCCAGAGCAGATACGGTTCAGCAGACAACATAATATGTGAACCCTCTTTGGCTGGTAAGGAGTAGAAAACTCTGGCTAGAGAGGCTCAAAGCTGTGTCCATGTGTGAACTGGCTGGTGATCAGCACCCATGGAGGGAGACACACAGGCCAGTTCCTCCTGCTATGGGGGAATCACTCAGGGCCTCACACTCCAAGACCTCTGGCCTTTGTATTTGTTGGGCTGTGTGACTGATAGAACCACTCTGTACTCAGAACAGCCCTTCTCCTTTCCAAGACCTGTCAGTTTCAGAGTACTGATGGGATTGAAGCAGTGTAGTTGCTTAAGTGGGCGAAAAATACAACTTCTCATCCTGCAGGGATTCATCAGGATGGGAAAACTTGATATGAGTTGTTTTGCCTTTGCATGCTCATTTTGTTATTCTTAGAAAAATTTGGTATTCATAGGGAAAAACACACTTGCTTTAGAGCTTTCTCAGCAAACTGAGGCTCTGGTCATGTGTGGGGCATGCTGTAGCATCAGTGTGGAGCTTTACATTTTGGGGAAAGAAGACACAAAAAGATGAGACGTTGATATCACTTTTAAACAAGTTTCTCTTTCCATCATCACTTCACCAGTCTAACATGCAGCTGTCCTTGGGGTCAGTGTTTTCTTATTTTTAAACTTAACCATTATCTTCTGGAAGCCAAAAGGCAGAACATCGCCTTGGAGCTGCTGGAGTCAGAAAGGAAATATGTCATCAACCTTTCCCTAATCCTGAAGATCAAAGCCACACTGCAAGGGCCAGATGTGAAAAGAAGCACCAAAGAGAGAAGGTATTTGATCTAATATGCTCTCTGTCTTTTGGGGAGTTTTCCTCAGTCAATATTACTTCTGCATTATCCCCTCACACACTTTCCTTACATCCACACAGAGATCTTTGATCACTCAGTTTATTTCTAGTTGAAAACTGGAGGCACTGGGAGGTTTTTGCGGTTATTAAAGACGTTCCTGCCTTGTCCACCATCTTCATGCTGGGTGAAATCAATGCAAAGTGGCAGAAACGCAGTAGCACATTTTGACGGCTCTGCATCAATGGGTTGTCTCATGAAAGGGGCTGACAGATGGGACAAACACACAAAGCTGGGGAGCTGTCCTCTGAGCTCTCAATGGGATGGCTCAGGACAATGGTCCTGCATCATCAGCCACAGCAGCATTGCCTGGGGCTTTTTAGTGCTGCTAACTCTGGTCAGCTACTCAATGCATTGCAAGGAAAGCCTAAGGAGCTTTCAAAACACTTTATTAATAGCCAGCTGGAGAGGGTACTTGCAGCTACACAGCAGCCAAAACAGGAGCCCCCAGTGCAGCCAGGATTCCAACCACAGGAGTTAATAACACCTGCGCTACAGGAGCAATAAAAGGTGTAGTCAATTACACATGTGCAAGGCTGTGCTGACCACTCAGGAATGCCCACTTCAGCAATATTCACTCATTAGGGATGAGGTTTTGCTCTGTGTGACCAGTCTGATTTGGTCTCCTGTCAGCTTTTTCCCCAACTCCTTGCGGTTCCTGGTGCAGCAGCATGTGGATTTACTGCACGCTCTCCAGGAGCGAGTCCTGAGCTGGCCACGACAAGGGATCCTAGGAGACATCTTCCTGAAGCTGACCAATGATGAGGTATGTTAAAGACCTCTCCAAAATCTTGTCATGATTCGTGATGTTTTTGGAGGCGCAGGTGGGCCGAGACACCTTGAACAGAGGGGGCTGTGCTGTGCAGCTGTGGTCTGAAGGGTAAGGCCTTTCAGCAAGCCCCCTTGGAGCACAGTCCTGGGGCATGGCAGCCCTTTGTTGCTCAGGGATCCCACATGCCAGACCCTCCTGTGACCCTCCCAGCACAGCTCTATAACCAGTACATGAGACCCAGACCTGCTTGCAGGAGCCACACGTGAGCCTTGACAGCTGGAATGCTGTATTTCCAGTGAGAGTGTGAAAAGAGAGTGGTTCTGATGCTCCCCTGCCCCAATGCACCTTGCTCAGAGTTCTGACAAGCAGGTGGGCAGGCAGAGGCCCACATGGCTTGTTGCACCCACTTCTGTTGCCTTGGTGAGCAGCAAGGATGTGTAAAAACTCATCTGATATTTCACACATTTTAAGAGTGTTAGATAAGAAGAGCTTCTTACTGCACAGCCTCTCTACCCCTCCCCACCTGCAGTAAAGCTTTATACACAGTGCTCAACAGCTGAACACATTTTATAAAACAGACTTTCCTGTGAAGTTCCAAGCCCTGAAGGAGTGAAACAGCAGCTCTGCTGCACTGACCTCCCAGCAGTGATGGTGGGGGGATCAACAGTTCAGCTGGGTCCGTGACCAAAAATCTCTGTTAAGTTTGTTTGTTCTTTTCTCTTTTGTAAGAATAATTTTCTGGACTACTACGTTGCTTACCTGAGGGACCTGCCAGAATGCATCTCTCTGATCCACGTGGTGATCCTGAAGGAGGTAAACTTCCTGCCTGCTTCCCAGACACATAATGGCAACATGCAGGGCTGGATCTCTTCCTGTTGTGCCTGCCCATGATAGGACTCTCCTGCCAATCCACTTGTTCTGTTTCCTGGAGGTTGCCATGGCTCACAGGCACCTACAAAAGGCAGCTTTAACACCTTCCTCACTGTCTGAAACCAAAGCTGTTTTTTTGTTGTTGCCATGAAACAATGTCTCAGTTTAAACCTCCCAAAAGCTTGCCTATGCACATGCTATCTAGACCTTTTCCAGGAACTGTCTCCTGGAAAATGGAGGACTCATCCAAGCAGAGGGATCGAGTCCTGTATAGAGAAAAGAATCTTCATTTTCAGCTTCACCTATTTGGTCCTGGATTCTTGGTTTAAACTTGGAAAGTTAAATATAAAGGCAGTTTAAAGTGCAGTAAATGAACCACATTTGCTTGCTTCCAAGATATTTTAATTTAGAAGTCAATCTCATTTTGCTCAATTAATTTGAGCCTAAACAAAGAACTTCATTCTGAACAAAAGTGTCTTCCTGGGGTTTCACTGAAACTTAACTAGTGCACTTTCAATGTGCCACTCTGCTTAATTAGGTTGAGTGTCCCTAGTAGATAATCCCCAGCCTAAATGCCTGGTGTGCCCCTGTGAACTGTTGTAACTCCTTACAGCATAACTACTCATTAAACCACAGAACCATCTGGAAGGAGACGTGTTTTATGGGTGGAAAAGACACTCAAGTCGCTTTCTGTATTTCAGGTAGAAGAAGAAATCAAATCTGATCTCTACATTTTGTTCTTTCATATAGTCCAGCGAATCCCTGAATACCTTATTCATCTACAGGTAGGGCCCCAGGATGGAAACTGTGTTGTTAAACTCTTATCACACCAGGACACTTAACTCAGAGCTGGTATTTGGGCCTTGTGCAGGTACAGGGTCCTGACAAACCCAGAGGGTTCTTCGAAGAAAAACAAACAAACTTTGAAAGGGAAAGCCAGTTAACATTAGGTTAAGTTTCATCTTTTTCACATGAAGCATGCTTATATTTGCCAGTTTCTCCAACTGACGTGACAGAAAGAGCTTTTGTCCCCTGGGAAACCAAAGGCTCTGCTGTCTGCTGCTCTGGGAAAACAGGAGGCCAGAGATGGAACACATCTGAGAGGGCTCTTAGGGCCCAAGAACCTGTCCTACAGAGAGATGGCGGATAAAAAGAGTTCTGGTTCACAGAAGGCTTATCTGAATTCTAGTGAAACATTTCAGACAAGGCAAACACACAGAAAGCAATCAAAACATTGGTTTATTCAGCCAAAGCTAAACTCAGCCAGTGCATCACCCACATATCCCATGATTAGATACTCAGTGGTTCCTTGTGCATTTGCACTGGACCAGTGGGAGGCAGGGCCCATCCCAGTCCCTCAGAAACTCATGGTGCCTAGAAAAGCTCCCCCAGGGCAGTGCCATGAGCACTGCAGAGCCCTAATCCATGGTTCCAACAGTGCCTTCTCCCCAGAAAGGGTCAGGACAGCCTCCAAACAGCCTGCTCTCCTCTGTGCCTCAGAATGTCCTGAAGTTCACGGAGCAAGAGCACCCTGACTATTACCTGCTGCTGGTGTGTGTGCAGCGCCTCCGGGTTTTCATCTCACACTACAGCCTCCTCTTCCAGTGCAATGAAGACCTGCTGATACAGAAGAGGAAAAAGCTGAAGAAGTAAGCACAACATCAGCTCATTCTCTCTGTGACAAGGGAAGGGAGGGGAGGGGGAAGCCTGGAAAACAGGGGGTTTAGGTCCAGGCAAGATCAACAGGCACATTGCTCTGTTGAAATAAACCAAAACCCTTTGTAGCTGAATGCTGGAGAAGAACCACTACTGGCATTTCCCCTCCACACTGAGGTCAGATTTGGGGTGGGTCCTTCTGCCTAACTCTGAGAGAAAAATAAAAATCACTTCTAAATCCTTCTAAACAGAGCAGCCACATGTTTCATGGGATCACTTGATTCCTTAAGCTGGTGGCAAAGTCATTCCCAGTGGGAAAACACATGGGGATTTAGCTCTGACTCCAAAAGAATGGTATTATTTTACTGGGGGAGGAGGGTGGCAGAAACAAAAGCCCCCCATAACCTGTTTGAGATGAACTATGACAGAAATTACCCTGAATGTAGATTCTCAAGTTGCAGTTCAGAACAATTCCTTGCAATCGAGGCATTTTACGAAAATCAGAATCTGGTTGCCTTTGCTCCTACCTGAGGAGTAGGACAAGATCAAATTTCAAGGGAAGCTTCCAAGTATGGAGGGTGGTAAAGGGCTGGAGCAGACTGCTGGGGAGGGACTGCTATCAGGAGTGTTGTTAAGAACACCACAGAAAGCAGGATGCCCTGCTGGCTGGAGCAGACTAGGTGGAACAGGCTCGGGGTGGGCAGAGATGAATGGGAATATTAAGGTCCCTCCCAGTCCTGTTTTCTGTGATTCCACACGCTCGTGCTCATTCCCTGCCTTATTTCTTAGCCCGACGATGGATTTCTCCTCCCTCAGGTCATCCCTGGTGAAGCTGTACAAAGGTCTCACCTCCCAGTGTACCAGCCAGGAGGTTTCACCAACACCCAGTGCAGCATCAATGCGGGACAGTGGGATCCACACTGAAGAGGCCATACAGTCATTCCCAGCAGCACCTTCCTCTGGCACAACCACCCCGTAAGCCTGTTGTCCTCCTGGGCAGCTTTCAAAAAGTAGGCTGAAAACTCTCTCCTCACCCACACCATGCCAGGGACACCAGGCAGCTACAGGATGTCATTTCCAAAACTGCTATGGTTTTTCCAAAACCACTGTATATGGATAGAGAGATGAAGGGCTGGTTCCATCCTGCTATCCCCTACTGCGTGGTTTACGAGCAGGGAATGTTTCAGAGCTCTACCCAGGGCTGCCTGCTTGTCAGGGAGGACATGAATTTGTTTATGCCTGACAGTGGTGTGCACAGTAACACTCTGCATTATTCACTGTTGGCATTACAAGAGCTGGGAAACAGGACCAAGGTCTCAGAACAGGGAAAAAAACTTTTCCACACAGCACATAACAGGATGATGTGATTTGCTATCACAACATACAAGTACAAAATGGGTTCCAAAAGATACAAGACTAACTCAAGACAGACAGGATCACTGGTAGCACCTGGAAATCTTCACAGAATCACAAAATATTCTGAGTTGTAAAGAACAAGAATCATTGAGTCCAACTCCTGGCCCTGCACAGAGCCATCCTCAAGAGTCACACCAAGTGCCTGAGAGCACTGTCAAAACACCTCCTGAATTCTGTTGGGGTTGGTGCTGTGACCACTCCCCTGGGGTGTCTGTTCAGTGCCCAATCACCACCTGGGTGAAAAACCTTTTCCTAATATCCAACTGAACCTTCCTGACACAACTCCAGGCCATTCCTGTCACTGGTCACCAGGGAGAAGAGATCAGTGCCTGCCTCTCTGCTGTCCCTCATGAGGAAGCTGCAGACTGTGATGGGGTCTCCCCTCAGTCTCCTCCAGGCTGAACAGACCAAGTACCCTCAGCAACTCCTCAGGTGGTTCCCCTTTGGCCATTTTCAGCCTGACAGGTGCCAAATGAGATGATGATCAGAGGAGCACGCTAGACTTTATCCTTATGCCAGCAATTTGTGGGTATTGTGCTCTCTTACCTCTTGACGCAAGAGTTTGGCTGCATCATTCCCAGTCCTCTTCTGTTAGCAGTGTTACGGATCAGTCCTTAGCCTCCTTCTCCCCAGACTGCCCAAGCCAATCTCCCTCCTCTCACAGACAGATTGCTCCAGGCCTCCACCTCGGTAGCCTCAGCTGGCAGCACCCCCACATTCATCCTGAACTGAAGACTCAGCTGCAACAGGAGGAGGGTAGGAGCCCTCCAAGTACTCCTGACAGATTTTGGGGCAGAGTCACCTTGCCCAAGAGAGGAACCCAGTCCACCTGAAAAGACAGCCAGAGCACAGGAAAGTGAGGGACAGCTCCTACATTACAGAGAGAGAAGGAAAGTTAAAACTGAAAATGCAGATGAACAGGAGAGAGATGGAGCAGTTGGCTTCTATTCATTTTCAGTTTCTATTCATTTCATGCTGTAGAGTACAAAAGTCAGCCAAAACTACTGGATAAGGAGTTCTGTCTCTCCAAGTTTGGCCCTCCTAACCAGCCAGGCAATTTCTGTAAGAGACACCTCTGTTACTGTTCTCCAAGACAGGAGAGTACCTTTTGGCCATAAAATCAACACAGTAGGGCTGGGGGAGTGAAGGGGTGGGGGGGTTTGTCATGCTGTCTCTGTCATCCTTTAGTATTCCACTTCTGTCTGTTTTTTTGTTTCGTTTTGATTTTTATTTTTAAGGCATTTGATGCCGCAGATGAAGAAACCCCAGCCAGCCGTGATAGAGAACATCCAGGCTGTAAAGCCCCCTGACTGGGAGATGGAGAGCAGGAAACACGAGAGGCCAGAGAACATCCTTGCCTCCTCTCAGCTGACAGAGCAGGAACTCAAGGCCTTGACAGCCCCCTTGCAGTCCATCCCCGAAATGGAGTACGAAGCGCCGCCGGCCGACGCGGTGGGGAACACCGAGAGAGCCATCAGAACCTCTGTGGAACTGCTGCAGGATGCCAGGAACTTTGCACCAAGCTACGAAGAGTTTGACTACCCTGGGGAGGTTTTCACCATGCCAGGCCCCTACGAGGATGACACCTTCCAAAACCTCGCTCTCTTTGAGAACTGCTCCCCGGCCTCTTCCGAATCCAGCTTGGATATTTGCTTCCTCAGGCCTGTGAACTTCACCTCAGAACCGGAGAGGACAGACCATGCCTTGCAGCCCCTGCCTAAGAGCTGCACTCCCGTGAGCAGCAGCACCTACAAGCGTGAGATGTTCCACAGCAAAGGGAAGCAGCTGAGCAGGTCCCTGAAGGAGCTGCCGCGGAGCGCGGAGGGCGTGAGCACCAGACTCTACAGCACACGGAGCAGCAGTGGGAGCCGTCTGCAGCAGAAGCAGGACAGGAATGTTCAGCCTCACATGATCTCAGCCTCATCTCGAAGCTCCCAAAGGAGCTACTTCCCCCCACAGAGAGGAGCGGGTGAAAAACCGAGCTTTTTGGAAGTAAGGAGGCTTAAATAGGAGGACGAAAAAAAAAAAGGCACATGGTTGTGCAGCAACAGCAGCAGGAGAAAGATCTGAGATACAGTTAGAGTAGAAAACAAAGCCAAAAAACAGCTTTCAAGCCCACACATTCCAAGTCCTCAACTGCATGTACATGCCCAAGGGAGGGACAAGACAGCTCGTTTTCACACACATCTTCCCCAGGGACAAGCACAGGGTTGAGGTGCACAGCTGGATGAGCTTAGAACACCCTTGTGTCAAGGTAGCCTCTTGTGTGTCTCCACCTGTCACTGAGCTTCCCCCCAGGTGAATGTTCTGAGCAGGTCACAAAGTTTACACAAAGCTGTTCACAATTAGTGCTGTGGTTGGCACCCACAGGTGCCTTTCCACCTGCTGGGTAAGTGCTGGGTAAGTCATGCCAGTGTAAACCAGTGTGACTTGGCCAAGCTCAGCCCATTTACACCAGCAGGGATCTGGGATCTGGCCCATAGGTTTTGTTTCACCTGTATTTGTTGCCTGGATTGTACAGACCCGTGCCAAAGTCTGTGTGAGCCCAGCAACTGTGTCCCTCAGATGGGACATGGCAAACAGCACTGTAACCCTTCAGGGACACCAGGTCCTGCAGGAGCACTGTTTCTGTAGTTTGCAGTGACTGCTCAGAGTCAGCCTTGGGCTGTCACAGCCAAGCAAGTAGAGGCCAAGGTGCTGTGAGGTGCTTAGACAGGAGGCTGTAGATGCAAATGATGATGGGAGGTAGGTTCCAACAGCCTGACTGAAAAGGCAGCAAGGAAACTTCAAAAGAAAAGAAAAAAAGCCTAGTGAGTGAAGGAGGTAGTAGATGGTTGAACAGGGGAGATGAGGCAGAGGGAGAGGAGCCATGGGGACACAGTCACAACAGAGAAAGGGGCCTGTGAGCTCTTTGGCTTCACCTGCACAGAACTGTGGCCCACAGCAGGGTGCAGATGTGGAGCTTGTCCAGAACTGCAGGACATGTTCTTCCTCACAGTGCCATCACCATGGCAATGGTGGGCAGAATTGGAGAAAAGGCTCTTGTCCAGGGTCTTGCTGAGAGGAGCTTGGCACTCTCCTGAAAGAGGGACATCTTTTAGTGGCACGTTTACCACAAGGTGTGTGTGCTAATGAAGCCTTTTGCCCCACAGATATAAAACCATGCAGCAGCAGAGGCAGCAGAAGAATCAGTCACACCTGAGCACAGCCCCAAAGCCTGATGCCTCCCTGCCCTAGGGGAGAAAGGAGAGGGTGGGAAGTTCTTCCAACTGCCCAAGATGGCAAAAGAAGCTAGTGAGCTTCTGCTAAATAAAAAGCTTAGTAAGAAGGGCTCCAGTTCCCTCTAACAATGCTTATCCTTCTATTCCTCTGTCACTGCCTCAGCCTTAGAGCCAGCAACAAGCTCTCTGCAGAGGTACCAGTGTCATTTCCCAGCCTTGTCAGCACCTCCTCACCCACCAGGTCCCTCCTAGCACAGAGAGAGAAATAGAAAAGAGAGAGAAGGGAACAAGAATGTGAGGTTGCAAATGCTGGTTAAATTGTCTTTTCCCTTTTAGGAGCTCCATGCAGAAGACAACACCAGGTTCTGCCAGAAGGATGACAATGAGCAAACATCCTTCAGCGACCACAACCCGCGGCACGAGCCCAAGGGGGGGTTCCGGAGCTCCTTCCGCAAGCTCTTCAAAAAGAAATAAGCAGCCCCAAGAAAGGCAGGCCACAGCCAAAGCACAGCAGTGCTTCCCCAGGTCCCCGAGGGTGGAGACAGACAGCAAGGCCCCAGGATCCCCCTGACTAACACAGAGGGTGGAGGGTGGGGGAGAGGAGACTCTCACAACTGCCTTACAAATGCATCCTGCTCTTTCTAGCACAGGGTAGGGCCAGGCTTTGAGTTGCAGTGGAGCTCAACCAGCAGGTCCAATAAGCACAGGAACTTGCTAGCTTTCATCCCTACCTGACTGAACTTCCCTCAGTTTTGGAAAGCTTTGGCCAAACCCTAATATCTTCTCCTCCCCCTCATCCCCCAAAACTGCTTGATTTGCTATACATCTTTGCTTTTCCAAACTCAAGGCAGGTCTTACTTGGGCTCACCCACAACAGAAGGCTTACCTTTGCAGCCCTGGCATCCTGGCCAGAAGTCTAAAATTCCCTCTTTCCTCTACTTTCCAAAAAAACCACCATCAAAGATGTATTCCAGGAGGCCAGCTCGCATTACCCGGGTGGTTTAAGGTCTAAGAAGCATCAGCTGAAGCACCTGAGCACTGCACTGCCTAATCAGCAACATCCTTTCTTTTGGACTTCCATCACTCACCAAAATCCTATTTCACCTTTTATGTGAATGCTTTCTTCCTGAATTGAGTCCTGCTGTAGGAATCACTGCTTCTGCTCTCAGAATCACCCATGTCTCCAGGCACGTGATGCAGGCTGGGCCCAGGGCCTGCCACAAGAGAGACTCTTCTCCACCTTGTCCCCAGTGTGGATCTATCACTGGTAGTGCCAGAGTCCTGGCTCCTGGTCTGTAACACACCTGGAATACACTTTGCTAACTCTTTGGCCTTGACACCCTCACGAGCCCCATCACGTGCAGCTTTGGAAAGATTCTTCCAGCTAAAAATTGAGGAACTAGGGCAGGAAAGTTGATGGTGCACAATGTTCAGAGTCACGGCCCTCCTTCCTGTGCAAGGACAGATCAATGAGGCCACACACAGGCCACCCTCCTCACACCTGGACATGGCAAACCCTCAGTAACTGATCTCTGCAGAAGCCTGAGAGAAGCTCTGGTGATACCCATGTCACACACCAGCAGCCAGAGCACCACTGGCACAGTGGTGTTACCAGTGCAGTACTGCTGAGCTCTGGTGTCACCTGAAGCTGGGACGTTCTGAGGGCAGTTTCAGGAGCAACTGTGGTTTTATCACCTTATTTTGGCAAGCCTGGGACACTGGTCTGTCTGAAGGACAGCTTCACCTTATAAACTTGTGAACTGTCTCCACGGGGCCATCAGCAATGCTTTGGGGGAAATGCTGTGAGGCTGGGGGCTTGGGACTCCCCGCATCAGCACAAGGGTGGCTGATTTTGGGGCCAAGAGAAGAGCAGCCACCATGCTGCCCGGCTCTCCTGGCCGTGGCAGCAGGACAGGGGAGCCCAGAGCAGGTTTCTGTGGGTGCAGTGGCCAATACCTGCTAATACCTGCTGCAGATGCAGGGCCCAGAGCTCTCCAGTGTTGACCGACCTGCATCTACCACCTGCTTTAGCTCCTCTGCTGGAGCCGAAGGGGTGTGTGTGAAAAGGGCTATCCCAGACAGACAAAACCCATCCTTTACTGCAGTCAAGGGTTTTCCCAACATTTCAATAATGTGACCAAGCAAAACCCCAAAGATTAAAATGTTTTAGCTGGTCTCTCTCCCATAGATTTCAATGACTTAAATCCACTTCTCCTCCTTACAAAAAGGAAAGAAGTACCATACTTTCCTCCCCTAGCTTTTGGAAACTACTCTGGGAAGATTATTTTGTAATGTAAGGATTTTAATGGGAAAAAATTGCCCTTCCATCTCGTTCCCTTTCCCTCACACCCTCATAAAATTACAAATTCCCTGTCCCTTTCCAGTCAGGATTGCTCCATGCTAATCAGCCACTGAATCACAAAGATAGTTCCTAGGACTTTTAGTCAGACTGTGCAGGGCCAGGATAGAAATTATGTAGGGAGAACCAGACACTTGTAACTGAAGCATCATCAAAGCCTGTTTGTTCTGCACAGGAATCAGCCACAGACAGAACTGTTTGTTTGTCCATGGAAGCAGAGCTGTATCATCATGGACAAGTGTCCACTGTAATGCACTGCTGCTGCCAAGGGCTCTGATTCTTGTGGTCTTGGTCTCATGTATATAATGACACTTTTATCCTTCACAAAACAAATCTGCTTTTCATATTTGCCAGGACAGAAACAGGACAAAGGAAAAAAAACCTACCTGCTAATATCTCCTGGGTGAGGAAATCCTTCCAAAGTGGCAGACCCTTGCTTGTAAAATGCATGTGGATTTCAGCTTCTATTTTAGTGATTTAAGGCACAGTCAGAACTGATGGTTAATTCTTTCTGATTCTCTATGAGTTCTTACTTCCAGGCCTATACTTACCACTTGAGATGTTCTTGTACCTGCTCAGAATCTGCAAATGTAAATAATATGAATGAATGATGCTCAGCACCACACAACCTGTTGCAGGATCCATTTCCAGTCCATCTTTAGTGTACATGTGTGCTCTGGATTATTTTTCTTCCAATGCCAAATAAACGTTGCCTTTAAATAACACAGTTGCCTCTTGCACTGAATCAGCCAGAATGTTGCAGCCATTAAAAGAAGAAACACGTGTTTCTCTGGTCCCTCTGAGGCAACATTCCTTACACAATCCTGTATCCCTACAAGCCCAGCAATGCTAGCAGACCATTCCCTACACGAGGTTCTAAGACTCTCATTCAGAACTCAGCTGAGTCACTGCCAGGCTTCTGGTCAAGATCCTGTTGTTGGTGTAGCTCACTGTGACACATCTTCATCTCCTCAGACTCTTCTAGACCACACCTCTCCACAGCTATACTCCCTAAATCAGCCGTCTTAGAGTCAAAAAGAGGCTCACTGAAACAGATGCAACAAACTTGTTCAAAGCAATTCCAGTCACATGTGCCCTTGATCACCTACCTTTGTTAACCTTTTCTTTTTAAAAATATTACAGATGTTCTGCACATTTGGCAGCTAAATTGTCATGCATCTGGCAAAAGGGCTTTTATTATATTTTCCCCTTTCAACTTCTCAGCCACCAGTACAGGATTTCACACTTGCTGGCTAGAAAGTAAGAAAAAACCTCCAAAACTTACTCTTTACTACATTTCCCTTACAATGCACTATTGTCCACGGAACACAAAAGGTGAATTTGCTCTCAGTGGACAGAAAAATGCATTTAAGGGTATTTTTTTTTTTAATTTTCTTTCTTTTTATTTTTAAATATTAAATAGGGAATGGAATTTACAAAATAAGTTAAGAGCATTTTTGTTTTTACACCTGTATTAGGCCACAGGTTTCTCTCCCAAAGAAAGTCTTCACTTCTGCATTGTCTGCGTTTAGAAATGACAATTCAACAATCTTTTCCACGAAGCACAATAATCTACTGTGTTCAACAGTGGTATCTCCAGTGATACCACTGAGAAAATCTAATTTGAAACACACACAAAAATACTTAAATATCCCACAGTGTCACTCTAAAACCTGAAGGATCTAAATCCAGTGTATCAGCATGCTTTTCCTGAGACAGACCTCTCCCTCCCTGATTTAAGAGAGGTGTATTAGAGCAGCAGGTTAGCCCACACTGGAAATGGCTTCTTGAGGATGGAGCACCCCCTCATGGAATCAGCCCTGAAGGAGGACAACACTCCTCATTAGCAGACAGGTTTGTGCAGGGGCTGCTGAAGGCCATGACAATAAAGTGTCACCATGGGGTCACCAGGCAGCACCACAGCGACTTTCCACACAGCAGCTGAACAGAAACAAATGCTCAGCACCTGCAAAATCACCACAGAATCATGGAACCTTTAAAGGCCATCCAGTCCAGCCCCCTGCAATGAGCAGGGACATCTTCACCCAGGCCTGGCTGCTCAGAGCTCTTCCAGGCTGACCTTCAATGTTGACAGGGATGGAGCATCCTCCACCTCTGGGCTACCTGTTCCAGTGGTTCACCACACACCCACTGTATGAAACTTCTTCCTCATACTTTGTCTAAATCTACCCTCCTTTAGTTTAAAGCCATTACTCTCTGTCCTACTGCAAGAGGCCCTGCCAAACAGGTTGTCCCCATCTTTCTCATAAACCTATGAAGTTCTGCTCCATAACTCTGCCTACAGTTTGCAGAGGTTCTGGCTGACTTTTAGCCATACAGCAGCTCTCTACAGTAATACAGCAACTCTCCAGGCCTCCACACAAGCACGTTTCATTGTCCAGGTCACATCATCACCCCAGGCCACACCAGACCAATCAGGGTCATTTCACCAAGGAGACAGAGAGCACCATTACAATTATTTCACTTTCTATGTCAAAAGCATTGTCACTAATGCAAACACGATCCAAGTAAGAAGCCATTGCAGATCAGAAATTATTAATACAGAGCTGCCATGACACAAACCAGTGACTTAACAGTTGTATTCAACTCCTAAATGCTACAGGAGATTCTCACCCTGTCCTTCCTATTTGCAGCTGAGTCAACACCATGATTTGTGCACTGTCACTGACCCCTGGGCTCCAAAGAACGTTCACTTTAGGTTCTCGCATGGTGACCATTGTCACCTGTTGTCTGAGTATCTCACCAGGAAAGCACTTTTATCCTCAACCACAAACAGGGAACAGCATTCCCCATTTCACAAAGGAAAGCAGAAATTACTGGCATTTCAGAAATCTGCTGATTAGCAGGAGCCATGGGAGGTCTCTCCCGGCTGAGCAACCTGACCACTGGGTGGCCTGCTCTGCCTTGGCTGCACAACAGCACAGACAAAAATGTGCTGAAGGAGAAATACAGATCAGAAAGTCTCCATTTATGGAGTTTTCCTGATAACTCACTGAGGAGCTAATAATTTAGCGAACATTGCCAACAATATGTTCATCATGGTGTTTTTATCCAAAGAACTCATAACCTAAACTACACCTCATGTGGCTTGAGAGTTTTTATAAAGCTCCCATAGAATGTTGTCCTCTGAAAACAAGATTTTGAGATCTTAGTTTCTCTTTTGCCAGAAAAAAATTTCAAATTTCAAACCAACATTGTTAAAGACATCTAAGAAGGAATACAACTGACAATTTCAAGATCTGACTGTGGAGAAAACTACCACTCCTGCTGATGAAATGCTTTCCAAATGTAATGACCACACTAAAGGATCAAAGGGCCCTGAGCAAGCGCATTGCTGAAAGCATTAACAAAGGTGATTTCTGCCACCATTCAACTGACACCATCTTTAAGAGACACAGCTTTCCAGGATCCTGAGATGTGTTCTTCTTCCAAGGAGGAAATGTGAGGGAATTTTACTTGCTCCATGAGCCATAAGAACTGAAGGTCAGACACTTTAAGCTTCACATACCTACTGCAGAGGACATTACAGAGCTCCTTTTCTTCAACAACTGTCATCCATTACTGTCCCAGTCTGGTCTGGAGTCGAAGAGCAGCATGCAGGTTTATGGATAAACCATGTCAGAATACTTACAACATACCTGTTTTGTCATGTGTATTCTGGACAGAGAAAGCCACTGTAAAGATTAATGTAAGTTTGATTTTTTCTAACATGTGTCACACAGGACATGGGAAACATTTCATAATGTATAATAATTCACTTTGGGAGTAAGCCAGCATCTCAAATATTAGTGAATTATTATTTTGCAACATGCCAAAAACACCTCTTTAGTCTCTTATTACTAAAATACATACACTGAACTAGGAAAAATATGTACCACAAGATGGGCTTTTATCCCCCTCAGTGCTTAACTGAAAAACTAAGTTGAACATTTGTCCATGTAATAATTTAACGTATGTCAGCCAAACATATCTTTATCTTTATTTCAATTAAATTAAAAACAATCTGCAAGTATATTTATGCAACATTCACTATATACACACGATTTATGCAACTGCAAGGCAATCCTATGTATGTTGATTAATCTATTGTTAGTAAAACATGACAATAGCTATGGAAGTTGACGAGTGACTGTTTTCATGGCATGACTGAAAAAAAATAGCTACTAGCCATGAAATGGATTATCAGTAAACCTTAAAAAGAACATGACATAACCTAGCAGAGATTAACAGTCTTCTAAATGTAGTATATTTGCTTCAGATGATAGTGCTGCTTTTAAAAAAAAAATTCGTTGTCACCTTAATGATGTAAGACTTTCATCAGCTCTATCTAAAGAAAGCAATAATTAGACATTATGCTTCCTGGCAAAAATTTATTTTTGAACTGGCACCACAGTATTTCAGAAAATAATAATAAAGTACCTCTTTGGTGAAGCCTAGGTACCCCCTACTACTCATTGTAACAACTTGTAAACAGGACCGCAATACAGTGCTTTGCCTTAATTCTAGCTCGGTTAGGTACCACAGATCTTCCTCACAGTCCTTCTCAATAATTTTAGGAAGGTATTTTAAAGCAGGGAGTAAGTAAAGCAAAGGAAAATTAAGAAGGATATAAAGTTCCCTGTTTGAGATTTAAAAAAAGTGCATAATGTTTTCATTCCGAAAACTGTGCCACTGTATGGAACTGATGGATACAAGACTGTTTTTCCTTCCTGTACTGGACATTATGGATCATTACACAAACACAGTCTCTGCTCATTGGCCAAAGAAGTCTCTCCAGACTGTTTTCTGGTACAATCAGCTGTCCAATTACTTTAGAACAACGTCCCGCATACTAAAACAAGAATAGCAAGTTAACCGGGTTTTCCACTAGAAAGTCTGTTTTTGCAATTCCATTTCTGTACACTACATTTCCAACGAATTGGAGAGTTCTTAGTGTTTGGCATACACATCCCAACTCCTTGACACCACCAGGTTCAGTGCATCCATTGCCAGCAACAGACATAGCACCAGGAAAATGCGACTCCCAGCGCGAGGGACAGTTCAGGAGGAGGGGGCGTTCTCCAGCAAGGGCGGCCCATCCCGATGCATCGAGGGGTGCGTGTGCTCCCTTTTGTAAGTTTTTGGAGGAAGCTTTGGGATATGTTGAGAAGTGCTTTGTCGCGGAGGAACGGGTGGTCCAGCAACAGAAGGGAGGTCCACGTCCTGCGGTATCAAAGGCGGCGACGGCAGGTGCCTCCGTGCTACATGTGGAGAAGGTGTCTGGGGGGGAGGGGGCGTGAACGGAGAGGGGCTGTTGGGGAAAAAGGTGTTCCCAAGTTCGCTTTTCCTGCCCAGGGGTGGAGGCTGGAGGTGTAGTGGTGAGCTAGAGAAAACATCTGGAGTTCGCACGGGCTCCCGTGGCGGTAGCTCGGGAGGGTTTGCAGTGGTAACGCACGAGTCAGAGATGCAGGTCCGATCAGGCACCGAGTACCTTGGAGAATACACTTTAGAGGTTGGCTGCCTAGGAGGGATTGCTGGTGGGTTGTCCAGGTGTGCAGAAGTAATCTGAGGTACACAAACGTTTCGGTCAGTAAAACTGCAGAGTGGCAGCAAAGCACAGGACCCTGCTTTGAAACTGAAGCCCCCTCCTGCACTGCAGATTGCTCTTAGCAGGGGTGCAGCAACACGTGAGTGAACAGCCAAGGATGGAAGGAATGAAGATGCACAGAGAGGGACGAGGGCAAGGCAAAGCATGGTCAAAGCAACCATTTCCATGCTAGATCCAGGTCTGCTTGCTGGGGAGGTTTGGATTTCTTCCACCACCTCCCCAGTAACAAGCACTTGGTGTGGGTTAACACACCAGATATTCCTTCAAGAAAACGAGAAAAGCCAATGATGCTGAACAGGGAAAAAAATAAACTATGTTCACAAGATGGAGTTAAGTAATCAGAGTTATAGAAGGGAGCAGTTTCCAAGCTACAGACCATAGTGACAGGATAACTGATTTCCAACACCTTCTCACGTACACGGTGTTTTCAAACACACTTTGGTTAGGATTTCAGATGCATTTTGGTGATGTGTTAAATTCTGCTGACTGACAAAACAGTTGCCTGTAGTCTGAAAATAACTGCTGAAGAGCCACTTATAAGCCCTCTTCAAAGTAATTTTGAGTGGGATTTTCAAATCTGAAGGGACAAATGACCTTCCACTGAAATCAGGTGAAATTTGACACTGTCTGCAGTCAAAGGCTGGATCAGATCCCAGTTGCCAGACAAAAGCAAAAGGAAAATGCAGCAATGGCTTAAGCAGGCAGGCAGACAGGATGGGTAAGTAAGAGGGGAAAGCAAGCACTTGAGTACCACAGCATCAGGGTCAAATATTCTGGTGAAACTTTCCAGAGGATTGAGTTGTGTACAGCACTTTCCATCATTACTGTCCATCAGTTCCTACTCTTCTTCACAGATCCTAAAATAATACTCTGGAACAATTCCAGATGGAAACATCTGCCTGAAGCCTCAAGTTCTCACAGGCAATGCAAGGGCCTGAGCATAGCACATCAGTAGATGAGACATTTCTAACCCTAAATTCAGGTCCCATCTGTTTTCATTTGTTTGAGATCAAGACATAGTGAGGCGGAGCCGTGAAGGCTTGAAATGCATGGCTGTTTACTCTTTCACATACAGTTCTTCAAAAAATAAATGTACTGTCTTTAAGAGTTACTTTTCTCTCATACCCTGCCCCTGTTCTCCCAGAAAAACAAATGATCTTTTCCCTGCTTACTTACTTTTGATGGGGAGGATTCAGCTGGGGCAGATTCTGGTCTTCTTCGTGGAGGAACAGGAGGAGGGACAGGAGCATCATCTGAAGTTTTAGCAAAGTTTATGGATGACACAGAAGCAGATCCTAAGGGACATTAAAAAAACCCCCGTTGATAATGATGAACTTTTGGCTCAATGTTGCTGCCAATACAGGTGTCTTAAATAATAAAGCAATTGCTCATAAAAAGCATCATGATTCAAGGAAGTGGTAAATAAAGACAATGAAACAAGCCTCTAACTTGCAACTGCCAGAGAAATTGCTTTTCTGAGCTGCAAACATATCTGTGGCCATCAGCTCCTGAACTCTTTTAAGGAATCCTTGAGATCAAAGCCACACCACAAACTTGTTCTTATGTCACAACAGCACTAAAACAATATCCTGAACCTGCAGTCAATGGACCCAACAACAAAGAAATCCTTTCTTCTCCAGAGGCTTTGTGAAGACCTGGCTTGGACACTCAGCAATGGCACAGCTCTGCCAAGGAACTTCTGCCTTTAGCAAGTCATTTCACCTGCTTGTGGCAACCAGCTGAACACAGGACTAACCTCTGAAAAACTTCCTATGTGAAAGGAGCCTATATCCGTTATTAAATACTGAGGACACAACATAAATATGAGCTTCCTTGTATGTTGGGAAAGACAGAAGAGGTGTGGATAGGTCCTGATGGATTTAAAGCAAGCAAATACTGATTTTAAGCTCTGCAGGAAAAACGTCCATGTGCACTGAAATCAGCTCTGAATTGCAGGCAGCAGAACAAGGTACCCACAAACGATTCATTTTTTATTCTCACTGTTCACCATCAGATACTCACCAAATACATTCACATATATACATCTGGCAGCAAATCCCACAAGTTTGTTTGGGACATATATGGGCCCTACAGATTACCTCTGCCTCCAGTTTTGACAGAAAACCTTGTAACAGTCCCTATGTAACACACCTAATTCTGTTCTGTGGGGGTACACAGGACAGAGAGCACTACTGATTTAATTAGCATATCCAGTCTGATAACCAGGATGCCCTGGCAGATGCAAACAGAACTTTGAAGATTACAAGTTGAGCGGATTACAACTTGCACCAGGAAGAAGAAGACTGAATCACCTTCTGCAAGCAAGAGATCTTTGTAAAATGCATTAATTTGTCTTTATAATGTTTAACATGATGATTGTAGCAAGAGATTACTAACCCCATGGAATAGTATATAAGCATTTTGGAAACCCCAGTAAAATCAAATTCTGATCCTGAATCAGTCTTCCCGTCTCTCTAAATCGCCGATAGTGTTCAGTTTCTCCTTTACAATAAAAACTTCTTAAAGAAAAAGAAAGTAAGAAACACTGAAAGCTTTTGATTCTGCAAGGTGACAAAAGCAATGATTTTTACAGCGACTTTAGAAGGCTCAACCTGATTTCCCCTGCCTAACACCCCAAAAAGTGAGTGGCACAGGGTGTCTGTGAGCACCTACTTGTATGGAAAGGACTGGAGGGGTCTGAGTCGAACACGCTGCAGGCGTCGGTGGTGCTGGAAGTGGCAGAAGCAGGGGGTGGGGTCAGCGGGGTGCGGGGGGAGTTGGGGGCCGAGGCCGTGGCCTCCGTCTCGCTCTCCGGGATGCGGCTGTAGCTGATCTTCCTGGGCTCCTGCTGCAGGGGCGTGGGGTGCCTCATGGTGCCGGGCCTCGGATTAGAGGGACGGACACCCGGGGACTTGAGAGGGTAGCTGTACTTCTTGGGCTGCAACAACAGAAAATATCAACCAAAATCAAAAGGCTGTGGGGTTGTGTGGAAATCCTGGACACAGGGAATGTTTCTCTGCCTGTCCTGAGAAGTCCTGATCCCCAGGAAAACATTGCTTTTAACCTCCATTCATGGAGAAAGCTTTCAAAGCTTTGGGATGAGCTTGAATCAACAAGTGTGTGAAATAGGTAGTAATGTAGCTGTAGTTTGTCACAGGGTGAAAAATTTATTTTTTGGGTTTGATCTAGATGTAGGTGAGAGACCAAGATGGAGGATTTTGGGTGTTGTCTCCACCTCCTTCTTCTACTTACTCCATTTTCTGCTGTGTGGGGAGCACAATTTCATTGGACTAAAGTGCCCACAATGCAGGTAGTGTGTGGACAGATGGACAGCTAGGAATTGGTGGGAAAAGAATAATAAACTACATGTTAGGTACATTGTAGTTAATTGGATAGCGTATCTTTGCATAAGGCCTCAAAGCAGGCATTTTGAGGTCTTGCAGCCACATGGCCTTGAGTGCAAGGAAGCTGCTGTCATCCAGGGTTTTGAACTGATAAAGGTAATAAACTATCCTGAAGACCAAAATACCATCAGGTCCCATCTGCCTCATTTCTAAGCACAGCACAACACCTCAAAGTGGATCCCCAGGTCAGGGGGACCCCGTGTCGGCGACTCCGACAGGGTCACTTAAATGGAGCTTTGTAGTTATGAAATTGGAGATCTGAAATGACTTCTGACGTCTATGAAAGAAAAATGCGAGCACTTTTTGAAAAATTGATACAAAAATCAAATGCTTACAAATCTTGGAGGAGGCTTGACATTTCGTGGCTCTATCTCCAGTGATTTGTTGAACAGATAATCTGTAAATTCTGTCTCCACACTGTTGCCCATTGGATTCAGGTTTTCAAAAAATCTCTGCAATACAAGAAGGCAGACAGTTTGTCAGCTAAGATGCTTCTTAATACTGCTTGTTTCTACAGCACAAATGATCCCAACTGTTCAAGAGAAGAGAGAAAATGCTGGAGTTAGAGGTGATGACAGACTTAAGCAATTAAATCTGTTTGCCACCAGGCCTTTTCTGGATATTGCTACTGCTGTGCTTGGCCTGATAACCAGTTGTGCAAGTATCCTAAATGCTTTCTGCAGTGCAAAATCAGACCAGGTTTGCTCAAACACTTCCAGAAGAAGCTGCAAACAATCCATCTTTACATTGATGAAGGGAACATTGCTCCCACAATGCATTCTATCAAAGCCTGAGGAGAACAAATTAAGAAAAACCCTTGCAGAATCTCATAAGATAACCTGTGACTCTCTGAAAGTACATAGCTCAAAAGATCGTAAGAAAAAAAGAAAAAATGGAGAAAGGAAAGCAACCAGAGAGGACACACCTCAGACCAAGGAAAACAAGCACCAGGAGAAAGAAAGACGTGAGTATCATCACCATTAATACATGATGTAAACACAGTGCTATCGGGTAAACATGGAACATAAAAGCAGCGTAACAGAGGAGGAAAAGACAGCTGGGCTCACTGGACAAATAATTGCAACTGAGTGAAGGACAATGAGAATCTTCCAGTTTCAGCTCCTGTCTAACACTGATCAATAAGAAGATCTACAAATGTCCCAACAGCCAAGAAAAAAAACTGAAACAAACCCAAGAAACTGCAAGCATTGAGCTTTCTGCCCTTTCTTATAGTGAGACCCAAGAGAGGTTTTACAACAGGTTTTCTGCTCACCTCTGATTCAATCAGACTGAGACTATGTGAATTCAGTCTGTTGTTACGGTCTGTCAGCTGACAGAATCACCACAGAAGGAAATGGTGCCACTTACCCTGATGTCAAACTCCACTCTTAAACAATATGGCTGGTTCTGGTACTGCTGGATCTCCCCTGTTATCTCAGCTACCTTCCTTCTCTTGCTGAAGTTTATCAGGTCTTTCCCGTGTCGCTTGAGGAATTCAGGATTGCCTTCTTCTGTTTTCAAAATGTTGGTTAAGTAAATCCCTAAAGGGCACACAGAAGAGGTTTTCAACACAGAGTACAAAACAAAGAGGAAGTCACAACGGGAATACAAGGAGTTGTTAAAGAATTTAGTTTGTGCACTGCAATTATTTAGAAAACTCCTCTAAGATAATTGCACCTCACCTTCCAATAAGGGCAACAATTCAAATATTTTAACATGCCTTTTCCAGAAAGCTGCCTTTTTTGCATCAAAGTCCCAAAGCCTGTACATCCTTCTATGGTTTAGGAAGTTCACACAACTGAACACTAAAAGAGGACAGTGAAAAGGAGTGCTTTCTCTTAACTTGTCCATTAGACACCCCAGCTAAACTCCAAAAATTATTTTCAGGTTTTATCCTGGCTTCATAATTGCATCAAATAATTTGAAGATTAGGAAGCAAAAAGTGCTCTCCACTCCACAGATCATGTGTCTGGAATTGTCATTATGACTTGACAGAAATAACTGAAGCTATTCACATGTGATCCTGCTAACCTCTACTCATCTCTGAAGCAGGACAGAAGGTTTCTTAGTTGATCTTATCTTTCTTTGCAGAGCTCTGGAGTATATCTTTCCCCAATCTGTAAAAGGCCAGAAAAGCCATCAACACTATTTTCTTTCAGTTTTGGCCTGAAGCCTAGGTTGGACAAGTGCACTGTCCAGACTTGGAACTGATCTGCAGCAAACATTTAGGTGACTTGCTTAAGAACAGGAGTGACATGTGCTCAACATCACAATCTGCTAAATATCAGCAATCTACTTCAAAAAAGGACTGTTAAATATAAACAGAATGCTTGCTTTCCAAACTCTCTTTCTACAGAAATAGTACTTTTTTAATAGAAATGAGACTCTAGCTGTATTTCTTAGAACATTTGATGAGGAAGAGAATCTTTCTTTCTCTCCCAGTCAATGGCAATGATATTTCTAATGTGACCACCTTCTATTGAGAGCACTTCTGACTGTAACAGTTCAAACCACGCTTAAAATAAAAATCAGCAAATATGGAAATAGGATATTGCTGATATACTTATTTTTACTGCAAATAACATCTTCCATGAATAGTCACTTTAGGGTTTTTTTTTCACACATTTGTGCCTGCAAACCTGAAATTCCAATCCACCTGTCCTGTTAAAACTGACTCTTCTCTGTATTGTTCACACTCTGTTTAGAACCTTAACTCGATATTTTCCAAATGTTAATGTGGGACGTGCTCATCCAAATCACCCATACTCACCAAAAAAAGGCACACAAGGAGGATTAATGGACCTGAGTTTTGCCAAGTATTTCTTATAATGGTCCTCACTCAGCTCATAAGCTTCTTCTAAGATCTTCTTCTGGCGACTTGGAATTTGCTTAAAAGAGAGATCAAAAAGGTTGTTTGGAAAGAGAAGATAAAGGCATGGCCCAGAAACAATACTGAGAGCAATCAGATTTCCCACTCGTACTTGAATCAGGGACCACAAGGACCATGCCCCACCATCCTGAGACACCTTTCTTAAGTGGGGATGGATTTCTTTCTTCTGAAACCAAGGAGAAAACCCTCTCTCTTACACCCTGATTCATTTCTTGAGGGATTTACTTTCCTTGCTCCTTGGAAGCACATGCCTACTGACAAGACAGGCTTTCAGTGTGGCCAAGGTACCCTGCATTACACTACCATAGCAAAAGTGGAAAAAACATTTCACTGTACCTCAAATGTGTGATCCAACCTATAAACTGCTGCAGAGTTCATAGCACTGACAATCTCGAGGACACCATTGAAGTTGTTTAGCTCTTGAAAAACTTGCAGGATCTCAATTATCCGGCTCACTACAATTACTCTTTCCTCTAGGTTTTCTGTTTCTACAATGCATCTAAATACACAAGAACATTGGGGTTTGTATCAAAGCACTGATGAGGTTTCCAAAGTCAAATATTAAGTTGTAACACAAACAAATAGGATTTTATCAAATTACTTGAGGTAGTTCTGAAAATGTTTTAAAGATTTGAAAATATTCTAAGAATAAAAAGCTTGAGACCATTACGTTGAAATTCTCACAGGGATCTGTTTTAGCATCTAAACACCAAAACAGGAATTCTTCCAGAACAGAATTTTTCACAGTACAGTTGTGAATGGACTGTAAATGTCCAGATATGGAGTAGGTGCAGATTCAGCAAAGTCACTTACTTTTCAAACCACAGAGTTAGGTTAGTTGTATGCCTTATCATTTTGAGAAGGTTGGGAGAATTAATTTCTTTATCTTCCTTTGTCCACACACTTCCAACTAATTCTGATGGCTGCACAGCTCTGGAAAAGTAGATGTTTTATCAAAAAATGTAACTAAAAGCAGAAAGAAGGTATTATTTTTCCAAACCCTCTTGATTTTTCACTGAATTTGAAATTCATACTTAGAAATAAATTCCTAAGGAATCCCTTCTACAATGTTAGGTTGCCCTCATGACTAAATTACTGACATTTCTATGCTTCTTTTTTAGACTGTAAATATTTCTTTATCTGTGTAACTCTTAACCACCTCTGTTCATTTACATGAAGAATGAAATCCCCATCTCCTTCACCATAACAAAATGTGAGCTTCAAATGCCTGATTAATTTCTTACAGAGAGCTGATGAAATCTGACACGGTCCTTAATTTGCTACACAAACCAGGATGTGAGGAAAACTGATTTAATAATTATTCATACTTCTCAAAGGTTGATCTACTCAGAAGAAAATCAAGAGAAAGCTGGCAAGACAATTAACAGTATGCAACACATGCTGCACATTAACTTGGGGAGCATAAAAACAAATATTGTATTTAAAAGAGCTTCCTCTGCAAAAATGGAAATTAATGCACACCACTGGTGAACTCTCTTGATCTCCGTGGGGCTTCACATAAGACGCCCCCAGAAACAATTTCAGGCATGGAGAATATTCTGATTTGTGCCACGTGTTTCTCAGTGGAGTAAAGTTACCTGTAAAAATCTGACTCCAGTAAAGTGAGCTGCCGAGCGATTTCTATGGGATGCAAGGTGAGCAAGTCAAAAGTCTCTGTGTGTCCTGGTTTGCTTATGTGCCACTCAATTGCTGGAGGGGGGCTCTCAAAAGTGATGTTGTGGCTCGGCCCAATGGCTTGTGCCTGCTTTTTCCGGTTGATTATCTTCGTGATGGATTCAACCCACTTCTTCATGGCTTTGCCTGGCACACACAGAAAACGACCATTTAGTTCATACTGTTTTTCCTAAGACATCAGTATAATTCAGGAATCTTTGGATTTAACCCCAAAACCTACTGAATTAAAGCAATCATATATTCCTTAGGATTGGCGTTCTCACACAAGTGTAGAAGTATTCAAAGATAGAATGAATTCCTCAACAGCCAATGCTGAGCACCACTTTGTCCAAGCACAAATCACAACAGCCAGATTAGACTCTTACTCTGATTTAGGTGCTTTATTTTCTTTTCTGAGTTTACAGTGAGTTTTTGGGAACAAACCCCAATTTGCCCAAAATGCACTTCTGCGAACACCTTGAACTTTATAGTTTGGGCAAGAGCACATGATTACCTCAGATAACCTAGAAAGTCAAATTAACAAGCAGGGAGAAGCTTCTTCCTGTACTGCATTAACCACCAAAGCTGAGAATAAAACTGAAAGGCCAAATGCCTTTTTAGCTCTGCACCATAATATTTTCATGCACCAGTCCATTGAAAATTTATCAGTAACACCCACTGAATTATCTGTCTCATTCTCCCCTCTTTTTAATGGCTAAATAACTGCTTAAGTACTTCTCTGACACAGTCTTTTCCTAAAAACTGCTTCTGTGTCTGTTTTGGTTTTATTTAAAAGGAAACAGGAAAAGTCTGTACAATCACAACAGCAAGGTGTCCTACTGTTCTAATATGCACTGTGAAGTAGCTGGAAACCCTTGTTTCAAAGAAATAATGGTTTTCACCATCCAACTTTTACAAAAATTACCCCTGTGTAAAGTTCAAAATGGCAGTCAAAGCAATTATTCTGTCCTGATCATCACTTAGTTCTTATTATTTTTCATTATTTCAGTCCCTCTACACCAGAACTCAAAATTTATGTAAATAACAATCATTATTCTGAACAGGAGCCAGATTTTGAATAATAGTGTGTGTGGGCTTAATGAAAGTTTATTTTATGCTCTTTATGAAGTATTTAACAAGCAGTCCGTCCTGTTTTTCCTGAAAGCAAAATTGATCACATTCCACATCTTTAAAAGGGGATGTTTAGGACGAATGCCAGCACTTAGGAAACTGTTAATACCTCTTACTGTTCCAATGAACTCCTCCAAACGTTTCAGAAGGTCAGCATCTCTTTCAAAGTCATAGAAATGGTGCTCTACCCAGTGTCGACACACATTTAATACTCTGCAAAAGCAAAGAATAAATAAACACGCTACAGCTCAGTCTGTCTTCCCCATCAAAGCAGCTGCAAGGAAGGGCACTGGCAGCAGGAAGAGCCAAAAGGTGGCACCTGAGGAGGAGTTCAGGGCGGCTCACAGCACTCACCGTAGCTGCACAGGTTGAATGTACTCTTTCCTAAACCTTTTCAGCTCTGCACTGAGGGGCTGGTCTCCGTTCTCCATGGCAATTCGGTCGGCTTCCGTTGGCTCAGGCTCTGGAATTTCAAATCTAGCACACAAGATGTGTGTAAGCACTGGAGCCTCTCTTACACCAGTCTCAGGCACAAGCTTCTGGATATAAACTAGTACATTTTACTGGCAATCCTTGAATTGGCAACTTTTTAAAAGGTGTTTGAAGTGACTCAAAACCAACTGGAAAGCCAGAATCTTACACACACTCCAAGTAAAAAGAAAAAAAAAATGCACTACATAAGAACAGTATTTTTAACAGTGGCATACCTTTCTATTAGCAAACTCAGCAACTCTTGAGGTCTACAGAAGGATCTATATGTTGTGAGAAAAGTCCGAACAAAGTTGGGATCTAAGACAAAGAATAATTTTATACTTATGTCAGCAATTACCTGTTTTTTTTTTTCCCTTTACAATAACTTCAGTTATCTGTTAAAATTAAGGATGTCACCCTATCAATTAACAGAGAAGATAAAAGAAACTGAAATGGCTTTGGTAACAATTCAAAACCTCCTAAAATAGCAATACAAAGCAGAATTTAAAACCAATTTTCATTCTGTTGAATGTTCACAACAATGACTTTTTCCCACCCTTCAGCTGTTAAAAGACAGGATTATATTCCAATTACTTTGAAATGAATGAATAGATGATTTTATTTATGAGTAAACAAATTTGGTTTTAACAGTGATCGAGACATGAAAACTCAAAAAACACATCCAGTAACTTTGCATTCTCTTCCAGGGGAGAATATTTCCCCTAAAGTGGCACAACTGATAACCAGTCATGGTTAAGGCAGCCTAGATGTTTTTTTTTTAATCTGACAGCTACGTTACAGGTTATATTTATTTCACTTCAAGAAAATCAACTGATTTCATTTAAATTGACTAATGACATATCAATTAATTTAAAATATGAAAATGTGTCTTAAAAAAAATCAAGTATTCAAACCAAAAAACCAAAGTGTCTCTCATAATTACAAAAGCAAACTCATTTGTTTTCAAATATGAGGAAATGCAGTGACAGCTCACTGGTACTGCACAGAGCTGACTAGAAACAAGGTTAACACTGTTATCACTGAACAGAGTTAATGAGCAGATTGCAACAGCTTTGCATATTAAATCCATATGCAGATCTGAAAACCAAACCCCAGCTGGTAATTGTCCTAACACAGAGTGGCTGAAAAGGAGAGCTCACAGGACATGAAGCAAGAATTCCTGTAGGCTGTAACATGTAGGATAAAAAGGCTGCATTATTTGACCTAATGCTCTATTTGTTTCCTGGAATATGGGTTTTTTAAGAGCTGCTTTAAAACCCTCCTTAACGAACATTCCACCTTTCCTAGATCCCACTGAGTTGTTCCTTTGGGCAACAGTTCACTGTGATGTGCTACATGCTTTAACTTCACAGCATTTCCTTGCAATTTTGTTGCATGATAGTTCTCATTTCTTAAACAACCTGATACTCTGCTTCTCACATGTCCTTCATTACTCCATTTTTCTAATCATACTCCCTCTCCCACCAGTCCTTGAAACTGAACAGTCCAAAATTATTTTCAAAGGCAGAATTCCAATACTTTTTGCACCAAGAAGGTTATCCCCGTTCACATCATCTTCATGATGCAAATACACAAATTCTGCTGTGCTAAAGAAGCACAGTAACTCACGCTTTCACAGCTTGCAATCTGTACACAGCATATACTCTAAATAAGAGACTTTGTCTACATGAAAAGAAGAACATCCATAACAATTAACATTTTCAGATCACTGCAAGCTCTGAGTCATAGCTATTGTTATTTACAGGTAGGGTCAGCATATAAATCCACAATACATATTGAATTTCAAACGAAGTAGATCAGAAAATCACATCTAACTTTGTTATCTTACTGGCAACCACTGTGACTCAAAACAGTGTACAATATATGAGTAAGTGTTAAAAAATACAGACAGCACCAGTTAGCCAGGATGTCTGCTCATGTGATAATTCTCTCTTCAATGCAGCCAATTTGAAAGCTAAAAAAGAACAATAACTGTTCTACGAGGGTTTATAAATAATCACCCTTGAATTCCTTAAGAAAGGAAACGGACACTATGATGACGCACAAGCACTCTTAACATATCAAAGCTTTAAAAATAGAAGAGTGCTGCCCTATAGATAAAAAAATGCCATGACTTTAAAATGTTGATACCACCTAACCCAGCTGCTCTTAAACAAGAATCAGGCAAGAGGAGATAATGAAAGCAGAAACACATTAAAACAAGGAAAACCCACCAGAATATGCAAATAGAGTCAGAACCTGAACTTCCTGAACTTCTAACTACCGGGCAATTTCTCTCACATAAAAATACATGGAAAGCTGCTTTTGGAGAGGAGATTTCTCCCTGTTTTGCTGCTCCACCATAGGAAAGTTTGGACAGTGTGGTACACCTTGTGACCAGGTGGCCATCAGGGGTTTCCCTGTCTGGGTTGTTGCAGGGGCTGGATGCCTCCCACCCCTGGAAGAATTATTTCCTTAGAGCTGTCCCTGTGGCACAGCAAAGAATTTTTGGCTGACAAAATGGCTTGTCATTTGTCAAGGGGGTGAGAGATGACCAATTAAAGGTCCAACACCCATTTCTACAAATGAGGTGGACTGTGTGGATGTTTACACATGACAAAATATTGAGACCTGATTTGATTACAGCAACTAACTAAACTGCAACAAATTCTTACGACCTTTGCAAGTGCATCTGTAATTACTTCTTGACCTAAAAAGATAAAAACCTAGAGAAAAGCCACAGCTACAGTAATACTGTCAGATCAAGGGCTGCCATAAGCAGTCACACTGAATTTCAGAGAAATTGCCTCAGAAAGGTAAACGCTTGCTGTTCTGGCATCTGAATATAAAGCCAATATAGACTTTTAAGATTATCATGGCACATACAGAATCCTGTGTGGGGCAAAAAAAGCATTTCTACAGTCTGTAGCTGTTTGTCACATATCACCCAGCTCTCATCTTTTCCCAGGTCTCCAAGCAGAGGAGAAGCCTTGAACTCAGCTGACACATGTGTCAAAGAGCTAACCTGGTACTCTGGAGAGCTGCTGCCCTACTCACTGCATCTCACAAGATGCAACAAAACCCTGAATGATTTACACCACAAATGGACCATGTTTCCTGTACAACAGAGCATTTTTGGTTGAGTCACTCTATCTCTTATTTCTTTGCTCCCTGGAAAAGATTGCACAGACTGAACAATGATGTTTTTCCTTACAGATAACCAATTATAAAACAGAAGGTAAAGAAGATAAGAGCGTTGAGAAATCATGCACAATGTAGCAATGCAGCATCACTAAGATGTCCACTAAAATGTTTAAGGCTACAAAGACAGGCTAAATACATTGTAAGACAACTATTTTTATCCTTTTGGTCAAAGTCTTTCAGGCCATCTCTCAGTATCCATGTTCTCAGTTTTTTCATACAATAGTTTTTGCTAATTCTTTGGCAAAAACAGTGCTAGAATTAAAAATAATAGTAGAAGAGTATCTTCCTTTCTCTAAGGCTGAGTTGTTTGATTTTAACTTTCAAGACCATATACTTATGACATAAAATTATGTCATAAATCATGCAAAGCCAAGAGCCACAGAAGTTTATAAATTTACAAGAAAATGAAGACAGGTGCAAAACTGCTCAGATAAAAACTGCCAGCACAATATTACATTTGGCTTTCTAGTAAATGTTAGGAAAACTCAAGGAAATTAAAAGAGCTAGAATAGTAATGGAGAGAACAGATATAAGTATTTGAAAAAACAGTACTAAACTACAGAAATTATATTCTGCTTACTCCTCACTTCTTTCAAACAAATATTCCTGATCTATGCAAGGTATCTAGGACTGAGTTGCAGAGGAAAAATCTACAACAATTAAGAGTAAAAAAGAAGAAAAAAAATAAATCCTTAATTATGAAAAGTGCTAATACCAAGATGTATGAAGTTTCAGAGTAACTGACATACAGATAGAATCAGAAAAAAAAATAAAAATCCAAACCCCAAACACAAGCCCATGCTTTGCAGCACAGCTAATGAAAATCCTGGGCTGCTATCAAGAAGAACTCCACACACTGAGATCAGCCTGGATAACCACATAAATGTCTTTAATGTGTCTTCAACACAAAGAGAAACCCTAAGTCAAAAGTTGTTAAATCAAATCCTCATTGAAGTTCTGATTAAGGCAAAGTTCTGAGGCCAAAGTATGAAAGTGACTGCATCTATCAAGTTGATATTGGTCCTTCCATGACACGCCAGCATGGCCACAGGTAAGAGCTGACAGAGTACAACCCTGAACTGAAAATACTGGGCCCATAATTCTCTTCCACAATGCTGGCCCTTCCTGTGTCACCCAGTTTTAGGAGTCTGGAGGGAAAGCAGCTCTTGTGGCTTGGGGCACAAAGGAAAACGTATTGTCTAGACCTCAATTGCTGCAGGCCCCCACCCCCATCCCTTGCATGAGAACATTCTTATGCACATGTAACATCCCATGTAAACTGCCAGCATATTCACTTTTTACTCACTCCATGTATTCTGCTGCACGTATTTAACACAGGAAGAGAAGCATGAACGAATTACTACCTTGAGTTTTGGCTGCACAGACCAAATGCCTCACCTGCATACATGTGGTAAGTCAGCCTCTCGATGAGCTTCACAACAGTTCCTGCCTTGATGATGGGGATTCCAGATTTGGGCTGCATGTTTTCTTCAAACACAATATTCTCTTCAGAGTCGGGTTCTGCAAATCTATAAAGCTCAGGATTTGGAAATCTCATCTGCTCCTCTTTTTCTTCCTGCAACATTGTTACATCCAACATCCTTTCCAGCGTGCTTCTATATTGCAAAGATATCAATGCTGCCATCCAGTTGTTTTTCTCTTCAGCTGATTTAGCAGCAAAAATAACACTGTTCTCATCTTTTAAGATGATTTCAAAAGCATGTCTATACTCATTAGTGTCATCTTTATCATTGATTTGTACCTTTCGCATGAAGAACTTCTCCTTGAGTCGATATTCTGCATTGCTAGCACCAGGAAGTCTTGGCTGGCCATGATTTGACTTACAGCAAATCATCAAGCCATCAAACAGGAATATGTGTCTCTCGTGCTTTGCTCCTACACGTGTGAGTGTTCCTTCCATGATGAACTCGTTACAGCACTGTCCAATGTCTTTACCCTCCCAACCATCAATATTTTTCTGGATTTCATTCATTTTCTTAATTGCTAGCTGCTTCCCCTTCATCTGCTGAGTATAGAACCGGCATGCGGATTCACTTCAGTGGAGGATGGGAGAAAGGCAGCCTATTAGTACACATGTATTTAAACAAACACAACGACCTCTAACACAAACACATCCTTCTGAGAAGTGAGGATTCCACTGAGAATGCAATTTCATCATTTAATATCAGCACCATTGAAAAGGCTTTGACTAAAGTATCCCATCTGATAAATTCTCTACTTATCTTCAGCAATAGATGGTTTACCTAAACACAAGCAGCCTGAGGCAGGCAAGCTGTGAGTGTTTCTTAGCCCAATGAACCACTCACTTCCACAACCAACAGAACAATTTTAGATGGCATTAATTTGAAACAAGTACATTCAGAAGAAAATAAGCTGTTAAATGCATTCATGTTCAAACCTAAAGATTACCCTTGGCACCACAAAACTTGTCCAGCAAAGAAAATATTGAAACAATTTTAAGAGCAGTTTCGAATTCAAGAACATTCCCTTCTAACCACACAGAAAGGCACTTTTAGAATATTTTTAGGTGGATATTTATTATCTGAGCACAATTAACCCACCAATGCTGTAACTTTCTACTTACCAGTGAATTCCCAGAACGTCTCAACTACCAGTTTGCAAGGACACATAGAAATTAGAACAGTTTTAAAACAATAACAAATTATCTTGGCTTTGATGTCACTTCCTCTGAAAAAGCAGGCTTGTCACAAACTATTTTGTTCATTGTTTACTAAAAGAGGAAACCGGGAGCCCTGGATTTATAGCAAAGCATTAAGAGCAGAGAGCAGAAAAACCGGAAACGTTTACCTAAGCCTTCGTTTTGCAAGGCTTTTGGAGCATATCCGTTCCATACTGCTTTGAAGATTTAGCAGGGCTGTTATTGCTTGCTTCAAGCACTCCTTATCCTCTTCATCCTCACTTTTTTCTTCCAATTGCTGTGAACATTGAGAGTCAAAGACAGGAGGTGTTACAAGCATTTTGGCTACGTGCAAATCCAGTTTGACCCAGGAAGTACAAATCTAACCATCTGCTGATTTTCCATGCTCCTGCTTGTTCTAGAAGTTCATGGTAATAACCAGGTGTGTCATTGACACAGGTGAGAGACAACTCTCTGCTAAGAGCTTAATCTCACTAAAACACAGCACAGTCACTAAAGCCCCCCAGATACAAACACACTCAGACATGCAGTATTTATCTCAAACTCGTTTGGTTTTCCTCAGAGCTCCTTAATAGAACCCACTTCAGGAGTTAAATCTTAAGAAGAACAAGCAAGAAAGGAGTTCCTCATACACACCATACGGCAGGACAAGATCAAATCAGTCTGTAACACATATAAACATCCTGGAACAGGCAAGTTGGACCCAAAGCTAAGTAGAATTCCTTCATCACATTTAAAAACAAAAGATTATAAAGGGCTCTCATGTCACTAATAACAGTCTAATTAAGAAATCAGGTTGAAGGGGACCTTGGAGATTATCTCAGCCAACCTCCAGCACAACTGCAAAGCCAACAGATCAAGTTACCCAGAGCCACAATGAGTTTTGAATCTAAAAACTAAACTAAAACTGGAGAAGAAGGGTTAACACTAATATTTTGTGTCTAACTATTGTTATGATAGGTAAACTTTCTAAAATAAGATCTGCCATGCTTAAATTGAAGGTTTTTATTTCAAATCTTCATTTAAGCATTAAAATGTTTCACATGAGTGAAAAAATAGCTGACTACAGCTGTGACTTAGATGTCAAACTGAAATAACACATGCAGAATTATTAACAGACAAGCATTTTAGTCTATCAGCATTTTAGTCTATCACACACCAAGGATTAGCTCCACACAATAGAAAGATTTGTTTTGATGGTAGAAGTGAAATGAAGGCACACATGAACCAGAATGAGACACCCTTGGAAGAAGTACAATTGTGCTGTTTGATTCCAGTGTAAAATATAAGTATTGTCCTCCAAAATCCAACAGAGTAAAACATAGTCACGTTTAATATTTGAATAAAGAGAAGAGCATGTTTTTTTTCCCTAACTAGAGTTAATCATTCAGTGCAACAGATATCAATGCCAAAGACTACTTTATTTGTGTTTTCAGCCATAAGGATGACCACAAAGTTTATTCTGGGCAGCTTTGGCTCATGTAGTGTCATCTCTTGTACTCTCAACCTAAGCAGCCTTAGGTGTGAAAGCCTACTTGTGTAACAACCATTGAAATATGTCTGAGAATTCACCACAACAAGCATCACTCCCCAAAAGATCTTGGGGACATCACCCAAGAAGGAACAAACTATCCTCTTCATATTCCTCTGCTCTCTAGATTTAGTGGAGGCATCATCTCCCCTTAGCTTCAGCTTTACAGATCTGGGTTCAGAGAGGATTTCAGACCAATGAGGCAGGCATAGCACCACTGCAGAAGTCTTTAAAGCAAGCTTTGAAAAAACTGTTACTGCCTCTAAGATTTTGCATCTTTCCTGCCCAAACATTCAGAGAAGGCTCTTTGCCTTGCGTGCTGCCTTTTTTACAAACTTCCATCCAAACCGTCTTGCTGGTTTTCCTAAAATTTCTGGGTTGCTACTCTTCAGCAGTGGAAGAAATTGTTTAAGCCTGGTCTTCTTGAAAATAAGCCTTACTAGGTCCTACAATATTCTGTACATTCTCTTCAGAAGCAAAACAGTAAAGATTAACATTCATTACTACAAAGCATTCTGCTCTTATGTTGCTTTTTACAGCAACCTCTCTCCAGTTGCAAAAATCTTGGTATTCATCCATGTCCCAAAGCAAAATTCATATCTGCATATAGAGAAAGCAGTTAATACTTTCCCAACAGGACCCATTGGGAGCAACCCTATTTCCAATGATAAACAGAAACTAAATCAAAATCCAGTGAGTGTAATTATGTTCCAGGTTTAACATTCAGAAAGTGCAGTGCTGAAATGTGTGCCTTCTTCCATGTAATACCAACACAAACAGCAAATCAGGCAGTACTTGTAACTCCTATGAAGACACTTCTCTGGACACAGGGATTTGGAAGCTCATATTCCAGCATGGTGCTGTACAATTACCAAAACCAGAGTCAGTCAGAATTCAGTGTAAATTACAGCAACGATTTCATCTTACACTGCCCCTGGACAGTTTGGAAAAGATGGAAAGTAAAATGGCATCACCGGAAAGCAGCCAGAAAGTATCTCTGCAAATCCCACTCGTTCTTCTATAGCTGTGCAGTGCCCCCTAATGAACAAACCAGGGAGATGCTAAGTAAGTGGTGGAGGAAGAGTTTTTTTGTTTTGGGGTTGTTTGTTTGCTTTTGTTTTGTTGGGATTTTTTTCCTACAGAAAGTGCACTATATACCACAAAAAATACTATTATGTGAAGGAAGCACAGACTTCTGATTATCAGTAGTATTACAGATAGTGTGGGTCTTAACAATTGTAGGAGAAAATATTGGCTCATTGTCCACGTGATTCACAATACTATGGGCACAAGACACAAGACATTCAAGGAAAACAAACTCAGAAAATAGACTGCTAGGGAAGTCTCTAATAAAAAGAAAGTACTCCACATTCCAGGCCACAAGTTCAGAAGAGACACCAAGACTCATCACTATTAGTAGCCCTGCAGAATACATTGGAAAGTTAAAGGTGTTTTGTTCTACCTGTTGCCTACCACAAGGATTACACATTTATAAATTCCAAAGAGACAGAAAAGAAATCCTTCTCATGCAGTGCACAACTAGACCATGATAACACTGTCAGAGAAGCATCTCTCTGGAAGTATAATGACAGAAAACACATGAGAACATGCAGACACAACCACACCAGCAGGTGTCACAATGGATATGAAGTCCTGAACTTGAGGGTTTGCATCACAACCTAGACTTCTGTCTTCCCAGAAGATTAAGTCTAACCACTGCAATTTGTGAACTGCAAGTTCCCCAATTGCTCTGGGAATCAAGACCACAGCTTCAATACACAGAAGAAAGAGCTATTTTTGTAATCAAGAATAAAAACCAACAGGGTTTCTTCTCTGACCAAGGCAGACAGGTCTGCTGACACTTTGCCATAAACCAGTCCTGGAAGGTGGCTCAACAGCATAGAAATACCTGAGAGCACTCTCTGACTTTTTGTAATTCCTAAAAAACCCCCAAAAAACTCAGCCCAAAGCAGCAGTGTACTGGGGACAAAAGAAACCGTTCTCTTATTTTGAAACTTTAATTTTTAGAAAGCATCAGGAAATCATCTGGGACAGTAAATGGGGACAACTGCAGGAACACTATGCACTTCTAGAAAATGCTAGCAGACTAAAAAGCACCTCACATTTGAACCTTGAAGGAAACCCCACGTGCCATATGCCTGAACATACATACACAGCTTCAAAGCACTGCAATTTGAAGTGTCATTTTGTTTTCATATAAACTCAATCTTGAGCACAGTGCAGTAAAAATATTCATACAATTATCTGTTTATTTAGATCTACATTACAGCAGGAGTGTTAGTTGCATTGACAGTGGAACAGAACTTAATACCTTACTGAAGAAATGACAAAAACCTTTTCTCCACTCAAAGTTTAATTATGACTTCTCAGTTTAATTTTAAAAAGTTACATAAAACAGCACATGTCAAATATCAAACCCCAGCTATCAAATAATTAGTTACAAAAAGCCTTCAGCATTCTCTTGGAAGTACATTTTAAAAGACACAGAAGCTAAAAGGCCCTCATCTTTTATTTAACGTTAACTTTAATTCACAATATAAAATATGATCAATCCATTGGGAAGCATACTGGGCAAGAAAAGCACCAAAACAGGAAAACATTTCAACTTTTAGAACACGATTCCTTGTTCCTTCACCTCTTTACTATATGACTTAAAATAGATCCTAAATCTATGTTGAAAATTCAAGTACATCAAGTGTCATCCAAGCCCAAAAACATAAAAACATTTGGGCTAAAGAAATGCGAATTTAAGGAATTGCTACTTTGATTACTCAGTGTGAATGTCGTGTGGGAAGCAGTGTGTGGGTGTGTGTGAAACTGAAATAATCATGTTTCAGAATTCAATTACACTACTCTGAAGTGCCATTTGGAAAATCAGGATGGACACTGAGAAAAAGTCAGGAAGACCCATTCAGAAATATATACTACATAAGTCTGCCAGCTGATGTTTCACCACTTCCACAGTTCAAAGTTTTCTATGACAGGTTTCTTACTCGGCCAATTTGCCATTAGCATTCCCATTAAGGGGTACAGCCTGTCAGAAGACCATATTCCAGATTTGCTCCAGAGCTACAGCACCCTGCAAAGTGTTCCACCTGCTCAGCAGGAAGAGGTGAAATTTTGCTCTCAGTTTCTGCAATTTTGCTCTCATTTTCTGCAGCTGGGAAGGGATTACACACTTAGCATCGCCTTCACCAAGGAAGAGATAGAGAAGCAAAGCCTTTTTTCCAAATGCTTTCTCTGAGGTCCTCACAAAACTATTTCCTAAACATTCAGACTTTTTGTAGGCTAGTAGCAGCCATTTATGCATTTTACATTCCATTACTGGGAATGGCTACTTCACCTACAGGAGGCTTTGACTTCTCCAAGTACAGAAAACCCATTTGCTCTGCATTTTTTAGAAACATGGGGTTTGTTTTTTTTTGCATATGCTGATGTCTCCTTCACAGCAGCATCATTACCTTTCAGCAACAAATGTACAAGTTCACACAGATCCTTCCAGAGCCTTCATGCTCTGAAACTCTCTTCTTTCCTACTGTCACTTTGGTTTGTCTCATCACTATTAGCAGACCTGCAGAATACATTGGAAATTTAAAACTCATAATTTAGTTAATAACATTTAGTTAGATCAGTAATTGAAATATCACAGAATATTTACCTATGTGCTTCCACACTTGTAATTGAGGTCTTCCATTTTCTTCCCTCAAATTTTCCATCAAAGTAAGGACAATGCAATTTGAAAACATCTTCCCTTTCTCTTTTGAAATTCCAAAGTGGATTAAAATCCACTTTTTCTGCTTTGATACAATTGAAGTCTGATCTTTGCCAGAAAATTCTGCAAGGCTGTAAGCAAAACTGGATGACACTTCTATGTTTGGACAGAAATGTATGGATTTCTGGACAGAAAAGCATGAATGTTTGAACACTATGTAAGGTGAATTCACAATTTCAGAGATCATTCTGGGAAGCAAGGGTAGAACCATGTTGATTTTAAGAGGAAACCTGGTGGTTAAGGTTAAAAACAGCAGGTGAAATGGAATGAAACAGCAGGTGACAAGAAGAAACCATGAATGGAGTTTGTTGTTTCACTTGTGTTTCTTATTTCTTCCTATTTCCATCAGTTGCCATTGAGTATCGTGAAGTATTGACAAAAACATAAACCTCCACTGTTATACAAGAAAGAAAGAAAACCGGCAGTGGGACTAAACCCACAGCTCCACATCCAGAAGTATTTCCAGTGAACAGATCCAAGCATATGGAAGTCTCAACCACTGCACTACCTCTCTCCAAAGATCTGCCTTTTGTACACAAGGTGGCAGGAGGACAGGGAAATAACACTACTGTTTTTAAAAGATTATGCAGCAATACAAGTAAATCAGAGACTAGATCATGACTGCCGCAGTCACAAAGTCTAGGAGCTGAAAGTCCCAGCTAAAATAAGCCTCTAAACCTTCAGTCCTCAATGGATTTTGTCAGAACTTGTATTTGGTGGGGAAAAAAGGATCAAAATCTGTGCAAGTTCCTGTAACACCCATCCATTTTCATGGGAGCCTGGCCTTGGGTGCTCAGCACAAGCTGCTGCCGTGGAAGTTGAAGAGCTCTCTACCATCACTAACAGCAGCCACTGAAAAGTGGGAACAGATCAGTTGGTACAGCTCTGCTAACTCCCACAGGATTACAGAGCATTTGCCATGCAGGTGTTTCTAGAGAACTGATTGGAAAACAGGACTTTGGAACACTATGGTTAAACACGTAAGCAAAGTTGTAGGTCTGGAGTTCAGGACATGCTTCATTTGGCTTCCCAAGAAAGTCTGGTCCTGTGACATCCTACTCCTGCCCCAAGGGATCAAAGTACAGCATTTGTTGTTACAGGCCCAGAAGGATTGATTGACACAGCTCAAGTGCCACTGAGGACTACAAGGAAAAGGGTCTCAAGGAATATTTTCTTCTCGCTTTTGTTATATTTCACCCAATTTTTGCAGAAAAGCAATTTTAGAGGGATAATAGAAAAAATATTCTCAGAGGTACCTATTTAGAAAGGAAAGGAGATTATTAGAAATTGTTAGAAAATTTCCTGGAAAGAGGCATCTGCTTCTCAAAATCTCAAATACATCTTGTGTATGAGGAATAAACCCTATACAGTAAAACATGCAGCCCCATTACAACTCCACATCAGAGGACATAAATCACTGACAAATGAAGTGACACCCATGTGCATAGATTCATCTGATACAAACACAGGAAATACATCAACAAATGCCACAGCTAGAAAGAAAATTAAGGACCAAGTTTGATTAGCAATAACCAAGTTTCTGGGAAAAGTGCACACACACACACAAATGTGTGACAAAATTCTATTTCCCCCTATCAGCTTCTTCCTTTTGGCTGATGAACACACAACTAACTCAAGGCATAAACCCACTGGCACTTAAAGGAGAAAAGAAATAGAAACATTGTCACTGAAACCCCACCAGCAAGAAATAAATACAGAATCTCATTTCCTCATTTCACCTGCATCAACTCCAGCTTCTAGCACATGACACAACTTGTGTATCTTTACAACATCCCAGTTGTACAACAGTTTACAACATACAAGTCTTCTTAGTTTAATAGTATGACGTTTCTTAAATTTTTTACCTTCTGTGATATTCTAGGAAACCTCTTCTTAGACTTCACACTGAATTTTACATCACCCCAGCTTTTTCTTCTAAGAAACACCCAAATACACTGTGTAGTCCTTATCACACACTAACAACAGTTTGGTCAAGCTAGTTTCCTTAACACACATCTTCATCTGTCACAGAGACCTAGAACTGCACATTATCTCCAGTGGATATAGTAAGTCAGTAACATCTGGAGTTACATACACAAGGATATGTAAAACAGTAATACTTCTGCTTTTTATTTTGTTTCAAACGGTGCTGTGCATATGATTTACTGTCTTTGGAAAGAAGCACTGAGGAAAAAGTGATTTCAGAAAGTAAAATCTTGTGTTGATATTAAGTGAACACTTTCTTAAAATAATTCACAGCTAGTTCAAATCCATGAGTTACTGGTTTCAGCAGTAATTAAAGGATACTTTGCAAATTGACTAAAGCAACAGAACCTGTTAATCACAGTGCTTGTACTGAAGACAAGCAGTCCAGACAGTGTTGTGAGACAATGATCTATAATTGCAGATATTGTAAAACCTTTGCAGACTGGCAAAGTTCAACTAATTAAAACTTTGATTCTCCACCCCGGGCTGGGTCACACCACTTACAGATGGGACTGCAAACCAAATTCACTCAATTTGTTACACTCTGGAACACGACACTGGGTGAAACAAGGCTGAGAATCAAAGTGAAGTCAAAGCCCAAAATACTTTGGGGTGTGCTGCCCAATAAAACACACAGCAAGAAACTAAGGGGATCAAGCTCAAGATACTCTAGTCCTAAACTAACATTTTACTACCTTGTGCCTTCTTCAGCAACATGTAACAAAATTAATACCAACAGATTGGGAAAAGGACGGGTTATCATCTTGAAAGACCCTGCCAAACAAGAATTATTATTTCTATCATTAGCGTGGTGAAAGAACAAGACAAAAAAGTTTAACTGAGGAGTATTTCTCCTTGAGCTGAATTGCCAGTCAGTAAAATCTGAAAAGTTACTTATCATCTAAGAACAAAGATTGAAAAAAATAAATAGGACATAGATGCTGCTGTGAAACGAAAGCATGCTGAGATTTTTAGTACATTATAGACAGAATTCCAATTAAAATATATTAGCAAAGAGATGATAGGTTACCATTCATAAGTCATGGGATTCAAGTCTGCACTTGGTTTAAAGAAATCTCAACCACACAAAATCCCTATGAAGTTCTCCTGTTTTCCAGAATATATTGTTTTATCTAAGCAAAGATTATATATGCTTTGCAGCATTTTTACTTGAAAAAAAAGAACTTTAAAGTAATCTATTTGATCACCTAATGAAAGAGTATCATACATGCATACAAATGTGCAGCACTTCAAATAGTGGACAACTCAATTCAAAGATCCTGAAAACCTCTTTCTTCAATTACTAAAGGTCATAGTTATGATTCTAAGATTTAGAAAAGCTCATTTATTATCTGAACATCTGCAGAAAAATGCAATTTCACACAAAGCTGCTATTTTATATAGTTCCTATATGAAAGTTTGATGACTTTCAGGCTGGTTGGAGGAAAACACAGTTCTTAGTCCTCTGCTAATTACCCAACAACATTACAGCAAGAAGATTCAGCTAAAAATAGAATATGCATTTGTGCATTCCTGGTGCCCTGTCCAGCTTCAGGAGGGCTTTAGTTTTTAAATAGGATAACCTTTAGTGAATAGAAATTTACTATTTTTTTTTTGTGGTCTACACAGTTAGAAGATAACTGAAATGCATTTTAAATAGATTACTCCAAAATATGCGACATTATACAACACAGCTCAAACATAAATGCTAACCTCTATCCTTAAGTGTATCTATATTCAGGATAAATCAAATGTTTTTGCCACATGCTATTTTTGTCTCTTCATTACCAGAGGTCCATTTTCATAGCATTTTTACCTTGATTATTATAGACATGCCTGCAATCACTAAATCAGGTCTTTTACCACACAAGAGAATTCAATACAACCTGGAACTGACAGTGGAACTGTCAGGATGATATGGCTAAATAATTGCACCAATGTCCTTCTGTGGCAGATAAAAATCAAGCTAGAATCTGTCCAAAGATTCCAGATATAAGGAAGAAAATGTTGCTGCTAGCAAAGAAAAAGTGTTACTGCTACTTGAGGCAGGGATTCATATGCTGAGTGCACATTGATGTACTCATTGACAGCTGAAGATGCTGGCACCAGAGATGGTATTACTCTCTTCACCTATTATCCATCACTGTCTATTTTGTGTACAAAATATGTGTATGCTGACAGACCACAGTGACAGGTGTCCAACTAAAACATGACATGAGCAACACAGTGGGAAGAAAACCTGGGAGGTTATTACCAGATACAGAATAATATCCAGCCCAACAATATCAGACTGACACAGGGCAGAAGGGTTCTGTGTGTCTGTGTGCATAGAGCATGAATGTGAAAAGAAGAATCTTTCTCAAAGCAGAGGTCAGGAGCTGCAAAAAGACTGATAAACTTTGGAGGGGGAGTCAGCTTACACTCCAGTCTGCCCTAAAAAAGGTGAACACAGGCTGCTCCCTGTTCCACAGGCACACATGCTCTCCCTTCCCCCCTAAAATTGCCAGTGGCAAGAAGCAAGGCAAGATGGCTGGGTGTCAGACAACATTAATCCTTCATGCTTTGTCCATGAGGTAATAGAGGGCCATGTTCACATGGAAGTATGTAAAGCCTTCAGTAGTGCATTTTGAGACTGCGTGATAACAGCGTGAGCAGAGAAACCTTATGGCTGTGCAGGTCTTTATTGTGCAAAAGGCAAACAAACAAACTGTGTCAAACCTCCCTTCCAATGGGCTGCCATGAAAGGAAATGCTTAATATTTTAAAGATGTCTGAAGTCAGACCAAACCAAGAATGAGACCAACAGATCAAGCACACATCCCAAAATTTTTCAAAAAGCATGTTATACAAGACGTGCTACGTGCCAAAGGTGTACGTGTAGATGTAAATCAATAAAAATTGAATTAAACTGTAGAAACTTAGGCTCTAAGATGAACTACTGGCTTATCCAAGGACAACCAACCAAACATTCAAGGAAACACAATATATTTCTTGAAAGTTGATTTGGTTTTTCATTTGTATTTTTGGGGTTTTTTAACTTCTCATCCAAATTCCATAAATAGCAGTTAGGAACACTGTATGCCTTATGATTTTCCATTAAGCCCAAAAGAAGATCCTACTGGAAAGTTTTCCTCAAAATGCTTTACACTCCTTAAAGATCATTATGCAATACAGATAAGTGACCCAGAAAAACATTCTGCAGCTATTACATGTGTATGTTATTGTTACTCTATCAATGCAAGGTCTAATTACAAATAGCCCAAGTATAAATATTTACCAAGCCTTCCCTTTGAAGGAGAGATATGACTTTTACAATCCCATGGGATGTGCACTGCAAGAACACTGAAGCTTTTATTAAAATCAGATTAAGTCTGGAGGGGATTCTTGCTGTGATTTCAAGTTTATAAAGCAACAGCTTGAGAAAGGCTTGGACATTTTCTATAATACAGCCATGTGCCATCATCTCCTAGCACTGTTGAAACAATCATTACAAGAATATGAGTATGTAGATCTCTACTGCTTTCTAGATTGATAAATTATTCAACAGGAATAATTATCAGCTAATATTTAGTTAATCATAGCATCCACCTGCAGGGCACACAGCCTGCTTTTCTCTCAACACAGTAGTTCTATTATTCACATTCTAGTAAAAGATTTTACACCTAACTGAGCATAGAAAGCTCTCCAACACTAAGACTCACCTAACACTGAGAACCATGAAAAAAACCCCAAAACCCCCAAATATATCAGATTTACACAATATTCTTACTTTTAGCAGTTCAAAATAATGAAGACAGTGGTAAACAGGGGCGAGGAGGAGCCGGGGTAGAACATACTGAACAGCTTCTTTAAAGCCTTCACCTATTGACTAGAAACAAAATAAGTTTCAGTCTTAAAACAATACATGTACTGAAGCAAGAAGACAATGTCATTAAAACAGTAATATCAACAACATGTCTTATTTAAAGGCAAGTTACCTGTAAATAAAATGCTGCTCCTGGCTTTGATAATTGACTTAGAAAATGATCATGAAACCCAGGTCGCAAAATATCTTGTGCATATGATTCGTATGGATCAAATGCTAGTTCCTAAAAAGAGATAAAGAATAATTTTACAACCACAGAATCCCAGAATGGCTTGGGTTGGAAGGGACCTTAAAGATCTCCTAGTTCCAACCCCCCTGTAATGGGCAGTGGACCCATCAGTTTACAAAACTGATTTAACAGCTGAACTTCCATATTTCTTATAGGAAATACATATCCTATATGGGAGACACTGTTCTGCATATTTTTGCCAAAACACCTATAGAGAAGAATCCATACTTTTACATGCACAGATTCATGGATTGAATAATTCTAAAAGAGATCTCTGGAAGTCACCTGGTCCAATTCTTTGTTCAAAGCAGTGCCCCACCTCAGGGCCAAAGACAGATCAATCATTCAAGCTGGCTGAGAATGCTCAAGGTCTCTCATCCTATTGATTTCTAACTCTAAGAACAGAGGCACCAAAACCTTTCTGGGCAGTCTATCCCAGTATTCAGTCGGTCTCATTGCAAATTACCCCCCTCCCCCCAGTATCTAATCAGGATTAATCTTTTTGCCATTTTCATGTTCTCTCACTCATCTCACAGTTCTCAACTGAGAAGAATCTGCCTCGGCCATCCTCACACCTTCGCTTCAGGTAACTAAAGACAGCAGTAAGATGTCCTACTTCAGCCTTCTCAAGAATCAACAAACCCAGTAGTCTCAACCCTCTTTGTGCAACATGGGCCTCAACTCCTTAATCATCAGGTAACCTTCACTACAAGCCTATCTTGCCGATCCTGTACCAGAAAGCCCAAAACCAGACACAATACACCAGATTTGGTCTCAAGTTCCACCCAGAATTGCCAGCTAGACATTCCCTAATATAACCCAGGAGCTAGTTAGCTTCACATCCAATCTCCAAGGATCCCCCAGCCCTGGCAAGGGGTGCTGCTCCTCAGCCAGGCAGCTGAGACATTGCATGGGGATGTTTGCTCCCAGGTGCAGAATTCCATGTTTGCTTTTACTCCGCTCTAGGACGTCCCACAGGTCAATTTCTCCAGCCTGTCAGGTCCCACAGGCAGCAGCTCTGTCCTCCTGTGTGTCCCCCACAATCTAGCAGCACCTACCAACTAGATGAGGCGACCTCCTTCCACAATAACCAGTGCAGACATTAAACAGTATCAAACCCTGAGGAATGCTGGCAACCACTGGCCTCCAGGTGACCTTTGTGCTGCTGATAACAATCCTTCAAAAGCCTGACAGCTCTGCCAGCTGCCTGTGTTCTACAATTCAGCCAGCTAGGCTGCATCTCACCCATGCTATGGCAGACTGTGCTGAAAGCCTTGCTTAGTTCAGGTAAGCGATAATTACTGCTCTCCCTTTGTCCATGGACACGGCCATCACCCTGAAAGCAGTCAAGCTGGACAGATACAGTTTGTCCTTTGGAAATCTGTGCTGTCTTTTGCCAACCACCTTCTAGTCCTTCACATGGCTGGATGTGAAGTCCAGGAAGATCTGCTGACCTTCTCAAAGACTGAGGAGAGGCTGACCAGCTTCTAGTTTTACAGGAACCTCCTCATCAGTGTTGTTGAGTTTTTTTTTCACCTCCGCTCTCTGAACTTTAAACAGCCACTCTAAAAGCTGAGAGTTAGAGACTAATAAGATAAGAGCACTTTAAAAAAAATGGACAGTCCCTTCATCACAGTGGGGCTGGAAGAAGAAATCTCAAACAGAAGAAAGTTAGCTGGAATAGAGATCTAATTGCAAGTATTAAAATATGAATAGCAAGAAAAAAAACCCCAAAACCCCCAACCCCATTCTCTTACCTCTGCCATATCTTCAAAACAGCTGCCTACTAGTGGGTGAGGACTACCTTCATCTGTCATTTCAACAGTGTCCTCTATATGACCCAGTAACTTCACACTAAGTTCATGGATGTCCGATATACGACTAAATATATTTTCCACATCCTGCAAAGAGCAACAAAACAAGACAAAAGTCAAATATACAAAGCTACTCCGTTCTGATGTCAAAGTCAAGAACTCCCTCAAATAGAAGAGCATTTTACAATCATTTTGTAACATACTTTTTCCCTGATTTATGCAAGATCATAAAATTTATTTTTAAAATAATGAATATATATATACATATATAAAAATATATAAAACATACATTATTGAAACATGGCAAACAGTGTGAGATCTCAAGATTACAGGCCTGTAAGTGAACATAAGTAAATGGGAAGCTTTCATCCACAATCCTACAAAACCTGCAAGTGCTCTTTAACTATTTCCATTTCAGAACTCAAGAAAACTGCTTTCTCTACTACTGATTAAACTCAACAACAGTTAAGTCCCAGAAGTATCCATCTATACTTATAGGTATTAAAGTAGGTGCTTTTTATGTTTGTAGTTTGTACAGTACTTACATGAGATGAAAACAGTTTGGAGTTGGAGGCATATGGCTCTCTAAAAACTCTGATAATGAGATTCAGTTCCCTTATATATTGTCGAACTTCTGCCATAAATGACTTCACTAGGTCATAATAGGTTTGCTCCCCTGAGGTGGAGGGTTCTTCATCAGATAAAGTTAGTGCACTTAAATCTTCTACATCTTGATGGAACATATCCATTAATACCTAGGCAGCAAAGAGAGGGAAATCCACAAAGTGAGAGATCAACCAGTGAATTACCAATAAAGAAAACCTATTATTCCCATGAAATCAGACTGATCAGCAGGAAGATTTATGTATTATCATTCTGGAATCAGCTGAGCCTTACAAAACCACCATTGCTATGAATTTGCAAGTCATTATTTGCAGTGAAAACCTCTGAAGGCTCCCAGTCACTTAGAGCAATCCAGACATCTTTCCAAGAAAGTGGTCCTAAAATCAATTACAATTTTAAAAGGTGAAGTACACAAGAGCAATTACCATTCAGCTGAGTTCTAGTGCTCTGAATCAGCAGTGCACAATCTAAGTTTCTGAAGACACTGTCTGAAGTCAAAAGGTGTGTGCATTTTGGCTTCTCAGCTTTAGCTTTACCAGGAAGTCACACATGATGCTCACAACCCTGTGATCTACCTGCAATGAACACTGGCCTGTCCACAAACTGCACATGGCCCAATTTCTGTCCTTAACTGCTGAGCTCTCTTGTTAAAATGAACCCTTGAGGAAGGGCACCAGCTTCAGAAACCAGTCCTGCTGCAGAACTGCACAGAAAACAGGAACTCTAAACACTCTGACTACCAAAGGTCCCAATTCATACCCAAGCAAGATTTACCAAACTTAAGCAATCAATAATTTAAAGTTCTCAACAAAAGTGGATCACTGAACACTTCTTCCAAATGTGGTATGTGGGCCCAGAGTCATTACAATGCTTCTCTAAAAGCAGAAAAATGCAGGACATTTTGCATGAAGCCTGACTTTTGAAGCTGTAAGAACAGAAGGTGATTCATGTTTCAGAGTCAGAACTGTACACGGAAGTCAAGTTAAAATGAGAATCCTAATTAATTCTGGGGAATGGGACATTACAGTGTCACTGCTGTAGGAAATCACACAAGAAAATCCAAGTATTCAAGGAGATCACATAATTTCAAACTTTCCTTCACAGGCACAGTTCTAGCACACTGCTAGGAGATTTCATGCTGTATTCAGTGGGCCCATGTCTCACTACTGAGGGAGACTGGGCTCAGGTGCTAAGGAGATGGGGGTTTTGTTTGACACATTGAAACAGTACTTTTTACATGCAATACAGTCTTAAGTCAGTGCTGCTTCACAGTCATTTTTAAAGTATTCACATGTTGCTGACAGTAGGCAGGTGCAATCAAGAGAAAGAGAGATTTAAGTGTTAATAAGCACACGGAAGAACTTTATAAGCTCAATTAGCTTTCTGGTAGTTCCATTACTGGAACTGTATTTTATGGCATTAATTTCTTCTTAGAAGGTACAACATTGCATGTATGTACTCACTAAGAAAAAGATACTGTCTTCTCAAAATTACCTACAGCTTTAGTTGTTTGTTAACTCGACAAACCAGAGTTGGGCTTACCTTATCAGCACACATTGCTACTTTAATATCTTGTTTTGTAATCTCATAATGTCTTATATTCCGCACGTAATTCCCAACAAGTTTTAAGATGTCTGCAGAAATGTATTCTAATACTGCTACTATGTAAACAGACACTTGGTGGTCAATTTTGTAGCCTAGAACTTCCTGAAAAGGAAAAAAAAAAAAGAAAAAAATAAAACAAAAAAAACATTCCACTGTTACTCAGCTGATGAAACAGACACTCTAGATTAAAACTCATACCAGTAAGTAAGCTTAAGACCCCGCTGAATAAAGACTCACCACATATCCACAGCCTATTTTAAAAATAGAAACACAGGAGCGTGCAGGCCTAGAGAAGAAACAGTGCCATCGGAGATGCTGCTCTATTAAATGCTGAAGTGTCAAGAGCCAACTAACTGTCTCAAAAACCTCACTCAAACATTTAGGGCTATTTCCACGAGTTTCTTGAGTGTTTTCTTAGTCATAGAAAGTGAAGCACAAACAATCAAACTTACACAATGGGTTCTTGGCCTTGTTTGTCCAAGACTGATTTTTAACTCAGAAATAAGTATATTCCAGTAACTGGAACACTTAGAACAATACAACAAACACAGATATTCTTAATCCTTTTAGTTCATAGTTCAGGCAGCACACAGACATTACATGAAGTGAAGGGGTTGACCTCTAACTGCATTCTGAAAGCAAGACGCCATCACTGCTTACCTTTAACAAGGGATGGATTTTTTCTACTGGAAGGGATAACGGATTCCTTCGTTTCCTCTTCTCAATAGCAGACTGGGCATCAGCTATTGCCCACTTATCAATAGGATGGGGAAAACTTTTTTGAACACGATCCTTAAGACAAAAAAAAAAAAACCATGACCAAGGGGTAAATGCATCATCTGAATGATCTCAGCAATGTAACTCTGTTGTCAAACTGCTTTCTATTACTTAACAAAGGAATGATTGATAATATTTATATTTCAACTATAAAAGCTTATACAGGATGTGTAAATGTTATCATTTTGGTACTCACTGCTAACTATATTCATAAGGCTGTTTCAGAGTATCATTATCAGAGAATTATCTAGTGCTCAAAATTTAAGAACTAAGCCGCAGTTGAAGGCACAGCTTGCTTCCCTTTTGCCCATGCCTGGTAACTTATCATTTGAATACTGCCAGCATTTTCTCCTAGCACTTTATTCCCTGTACAGGATGGTCACTGAATGAAATGTTAACAGGCTTTCTGTTCTACCTTTACTGTTCAGTACATGATCCAGTCTGTACACATGCAAACTGCTCTGATGATGACAACAAACATAACAGGAGAAGAAAATGTCCAACAGCACCCACATATCCTAAAGCAATTTCAGGTGGGCCAGACATGGCCCAGTTTATTTACTCCTTCCAGCAGTGCCGGAGGATACCTGCACACTCCCATGCACTGAACAACTCTCCTGCTGGAACTCACACACAGGTCTCTGGAGGCTCAAAAGCTTCACCATTCTTATTGTAGCCCTAGTAGCCTCATATGCCAGAAATTTATTTTCTCACATAACTTCACATTATATTTTTTCAGACCACAGTTCCTCACTGACTGTTTCAGTTGCAAGTGCTCACTTACATAAATATGACTTCTGTTTGAGTAACCATGAAATGAGGAAGATGAAGTTAATGACCACTTACAGAGCGCTGGTACAGGAACAAAAACTTTCTAACAACAACAAAAAAAGTGACAGAATACTATTCTAGAAAGGTAATACCCAACTTTTCAAAGTGCAGGCTTTTTTTTTTCCCTCATAAAACTTTGGCAAAAGGAAAGCGGAGGTCCTACCAAAAAATGTCTGATTCAATATCTAACACCAATTTACACTCCTAGTCTGGTGACTGAACAATGAAGGTGTCCCAGGGGAAAAACAAATGTGTTTGATCATATAACTAAAAACAGCTCACAGACAGTTTTGCTGTGCATTGAACAACAAATTCAACTGATAGGAAAATGAGCTATTAGGGAACTCAACAGACTTTATGCAGAAGGCTCTGCAACATAAAGACATAATTACTGCTTTCCTTTTTGCATTGTGAAATTATTAATATAGTACCTTTCATGCAATAGTTCAAATTATTTGTAATGACATTTGTTATAGGTGTTCTCTATACCTCTACATCCAGAAAACTTCTTGGCTGAGCTTGACACAACATATTTAACAACTGAAGAATTAACTCCTCCACATACTGCAATGCATCTTCAGTAGAGGAAAGTTTAGGATGGACTTGCACCTGAACCTATAGGAAAGACAAGAATTCAAGATTTGAATTTTATTTTTCCCCAAACCACATGCTTTACTTGCAGAAAAAAATGATGACAAAACCCAAGCCAAACAGCCCAGAAAAATACAATAATGCAACTCTGTTAAAGTCCATCAGACAAACCTGAGTGAAACACTCTCACCTGACAGAAATATAAACCTCAAATGTTTTATGTACTCAAATCATTATAAATTACATTTAATGTCAAGAAAATGGTTAATTAATAACTGTGCCTAGCAGTGCAATTAGGAAAAATTTTAAAGCCCTTGCATATACTTATCTCTCTCTGTTAAACACTGTTTTACAAGAGGTTTCAGCAGTAGTTTTTCCCCTTTGACATAATCTATAATAACAAAATACAGAACATTTTTCACAGAGCAAACTACAGAAGCAATTATTTCAACAGCTTTTATTATTTCAAATTATTTAACCCATTCTCAGTTACCATTCATAAAATTGGCTCAGAAGTTTGTTTCCATTGTGTTTTTTTAAAATATGTCAGCCTCTAAAGTAAAAAACAAAACAAAACAAAACAAAAAAAAAACCACTTCAAGAAAGGCCACAGTGCTGTCCTGGCATTAAGCAGCAGCTGAGAGATTTTTTAAAATTTGGTGCCAATATGTTTACTTCTATATCATAAGTGTGTCTAATTCTTACTGGTGCAAATTCAACAAGGAACAATACCCCTTGCTCCTTCCTTTTTTTTTTTTTTCCCAGAAAATCATATACCCTCTGAAACCTGAGGTATAATTTTCCTTTGCACTTCTACAGTTCACAAATGAGCACAGTTTTAACCACCCTAAATTTCAGGTACACACAGCTCAGCGCTTCAGAGCTTAAACAGTTTAATCTCAGTCCTACACCGATGGCAAACATTATGCCAGAGTAAGCTGACTGCTGACTTTCGCAATGCATCTGTCAAGCCCCAATTTCATCATTTTACTGTTCCCCTGCACACAACTCAAAATGCCTTCAGTTCCCCCAATCACTAACACAAGAGCCTAGCAACTCTGAAGCAAAATCCAACAATCTGCCTCATCCAAATATTAAACCCATGTCTGTATTCAAATAACACTGCTGTAATTATTTAATTTCACACCTGAGTCTTAATTCCTGTTTGCAGTTATAGCAAGAACTAAATGTTATGAAGTTCAAACACACAACAGCCTCAAACAGAAATCCACCTGCCTGCTAAGGCACTCATTAGTCTGAAAGCTTCATGTCTGGGCATAGTCCTGGTGCTCACTTAACTGCTGTTGAGATTCAAATACGCTGGATCACGCGTTTGGCTTCTTGCAGACTGCACACCCTTATTCAGCAGGTCTTAAAAAACACCTCCAGAAGTCACTGCTTTTTAAACTTAAAAGCAGTCTGGCAAAAATAGAACAGAAGAACTTCTCTCCATTTGACTAGCTAACACAACTATTTTGATTATGCCAACAGTTTCACTTTTCCTAAGAATTTCGCTATGCACAGCTAGAGTGTGTTTGTGGAGCTACACGAATAACAGCATGCCAGGCAGTCCCAAACATTATTTACAATTCAAACACTGACATCTGAAATACTGTACCAGCTTGGAACACCTTAACACCAGAAATTACAGACTTGCCAAAGTGATCTCTTAAAGAGCAGAGCTGATCTGAGCCGTCTGGAAGATGCTGCCTTTAATGTGTGGGGTTTTTTTAAAGCAGAACTGAACAAATTTGTATTACAGTCTCCCTATATTACACTCCAGCACTTTGTATTTCAAGAAGTGTTAAATTACCAAGTCAATTCAACAGTAAAAATACAGAGCATAATGGACTGGAGTGATGAAGAGCAGCTCTATTTTCTCCTTTACTTAGAAAACAGACCAGACTTTAATAACCTCATTTCAACTCCTCTGGTCTGTAACACAGAGCCTATAAGAATAAGAACCAACAAACAAAAAAATACCACATCAGGCCACAACCTGGAACATTATCCACAGCACAGTCAGCCAAAACAGTGTCAACAATGATAACCTCCTCTGAGTTCAGGAGATAAAAGTTTCAGACTAAGTTTTCCCTAAGCATTTCTGTCTGGGGGCAGTGACGCCATCCTTCTCCAAGGCCACTGCCCAGCTCCACTTTAAAAGAACATCCACCTTGGCACAAGGGAACATCATGAGTTGCCATTGGCTTGCCAGCACAGCTTATCTATATTAGGTAGATGGTAAATAACCTTCATTGCTACGTGACACTGAGTATCAGTTAGGGTTCAAAGTCATACAAGTGAACAAAAGAAAACAACCAGACTGACAAGGACAAGTACAGCGTAGCATGGTGCACAATGATCACAGAAATGTGCAATTTCAGTATCTGCACTGCTGTAGTACCCAAAGGCTCAGACTGAGAATGCCAGAGTGTTATTTGAGGGTACTCAGTGCAAGTCCCAAATCCATTATCTAAGACATGATGCAAGGCTGGGTAAGATGCAAGATTTAGTAAGAGAAGACAAGAAATGGGAACATCTGTTAGCATAAAGCATCACGTGATTAGTTAAAAAAAAAAAAAAAAAAAAAGAAAAAAACAAATAAAAAAAAAAACATTTTGATTGTATATCACTGGGGAAAAATTTTAGAGCTCAATATCTGCCCAGCATACAGGATAAGGGATCCCTCCCAACCCTTCACTTCTGTGCCCTGCCTAAACTTTAATACTTAATTCCTGTTGCTTGTGAAGCACAAGCTGAGGAGAGGCTGCAGAGGAGTATAAAATTTTGCAGTGTTTTTCAAATGTGTCTGTGTACCCAACAGAAAATATATTAAGGAGATTATTCAATTATTGCATGAATTGGAGTCATCTTTTGCAGCCTGATGTGATCTTAGAAACTCCATTCCTTAAATTAAAAAAAAAAAAA
>VXBU01004953.1:406503-474662 GCA_013400315.1 Bombycilla garrulus
GCGCGGCCGCGGCTTTCCTGGCGGAAGTGACGCCAGGGGGGCGGTCCGGCCGCGAGCGCCCCCTGCCGGTGGGAGGGCGAACGGCCGCTCCCGAGGACCGCCGGTGACCCGGGATCACACCGGGGACACACCGGGATGGATCCGTGTGACAAACCGGGATGGATCCGTGTGACACACCGGGATGGATCCGTGTGTGTGGGATACACCGGGATGAATCCGTGTGAGACACGCCGGCATGGATCCGCGTGTGTGGGACACACCGGGATGGATCCGCGTGTGTGGGACACGCCGGCATGGATCCGCGTGTGTGGGACACACCGAGATGAATCCGTGTGAGACACACCGGGATGGATTCGTGTGGAAAGCATGGGGATGGACTGGGCTGAGACAAGAATTTGAACAAATATTCCAGGTGGCTTTATGTGGATAGACAAGGAGCTCCTGGATGAGCTCAGGCACTAAGAGGAGGAATGTGGGGGTGGAAGCAGGGACTGTAGCCTGGCAGGAATACAGACAGGTTGTCCGAGCAGCCAGGGATCAGGTTAGAGGAGATAAAGCTCTGAGAGAATTAAACGTGGCCGGGGACATCAGGGACAACAAGAAAAGCTTCAGCAGGTATGTGGGTGATACAAGGAACACTAGGGAAAATGAGGACCCTGTCTGGAAGGAAAGGGGATACCTGATTACCTGAGACATGGCAAAGGCTGAGGTGCTCAATGACTTTTTTGCCCCCTTCTCCAACGGGAAGTGCTTCAGTCACACTGCCCGAGTTCCAGAAGGGAAAGGCAGGGCCTGGGAGACTGGTGAATCACCTGCTGGAGACTGGATTCAAGGCCATCTGAAGCACCTGAAGGTGCACAAGTCCATGGGATGTGACGAGATGTATCCACATGCCCTGAAGGAACTGGTGTCTCCCGCCCCAGACAAATTTCTACAACTTCTACACCACTCATAAGATGACACAGGCCTGTATTTTAGGTGTGTTTCCTTGGAGGGAAGCAGGACTTTTGGGCACACTCCCTTATTTTTACCAGCTATTTCCTCATGCAATCCTTCAAAACCCAGCAGGGCTATAGCTAAATCTGAACCCTGTGGGGTGTAAGCAATGTCCCCTTCGTCGGGGACACATCTAGCCCCACTGCAAGCTCCCTGTGATGAAGCTACAGGCAGCCAGCACCGTGCTTCACCTTGCACAGCCCTTGCTTTCAATTAAGGGCTGTGGGATGCAGAATTTGAATCTGAACCCCCTCTTTTTTATGTCACCAGATCCAGTTCCTGACCCAGGCAGGCAGCACTGCATGGAGAGATGGGCAAGAAAAAGATGAAAGCAGTGTTCATTGCCCTGTGATCCCAGCTTCCAGGAGACTTTGGCACACAATGCCACTTCTTTGTTTGTTCCCTGGAGGAAGGCTCAGTTTGGGCTGAGGCCGAAACAGAGCAGAGCCCCTGCACTGATCAGATTTGGCTGCCAGGCTGGTGAGTGCCTGATCCTGGGGTCACATCAACCCTCCTGCCTGCCAGCAGCTCGGACCAATGGCTAGGAGCCTGTGTGGAAGGGGCTAGGAGGAGGAGGAAAAAGGAACACAGAGGTTGCTGGAGGAGCCAGATCCATCGTCCATGGCAGAGGCCTTGCTGCAACCTCACACCTGTGATGGGGTTTCCTGGATCTGACTGGGCTCCCATCAGTCAGCCCCACACTGATCCTAATCCTACACCCGGATTGCAGTCATAAGCTCCTACCAGGCTCAAGAGAACTTTAGTTCAAAGCAACTTCAGGTCTAGCAAAGGAGAACTTTGGATTTACCAGATGCCCAGGTTCCTTGGCTCAGCTGTCAGCAGAGTAGGCAGGCAGCTTAAGAGGTTGGAAAGACAGTTTTGTGGCACAAACCTCAAATCCTGCAACAGGACAACTCCTCAAAAAAGCAGGAACCCTTCACTTATCTTCTAAGCTGGAGAACAGCATGGGGAAAGCAAAGCTGTCCTGATTATACCAACAGACTGGAAGCATGGCTGTCCTACCACAATGCTCCCTTCTTCCCACGCGCCACTACCCTGTCCCCTTTACTTTTAGCCCTTCCAGCTGCATCCCTGCACACATATTCATACCAAAACTACCCAAGCAGAGTAAAAATAAATAGCCCTTAGCCTCTGGTGCCTATAATTCAGCAATGGCCTGAGAAACTTGGTCCCAGCTGCTGCAGAACTGCCCCAGGAGGAAGCACATTCACAGCACATCAGCCATAGTGCACTTTGTTAAATCTGAGCAACTTTCTGCATGTCTGAGGGAAGAACAGCCCACAGGAGGCAAGAAATCCCCCTGGGGATTTCACTAGGGTGCTGTGAAACACACACAGCTTCTCGAGTTTTCTGAGAATTCAGCTGCTCAGCAGGGGGGCTTGTGCCACCACCTCTCCCCCCACAGGGTGAGCCAAGGCTCAGGACAAGGAACAGCCAGGATGGGACTGGCAGGAGCAGTGAGAAAAATAAACCTGCTGAAAAAAAGAATAAATCATTTTTTTAATAAATCAACAGAGGTAGGAAAGCAGGTAATGAAAGAAAGAAACCACACAAGGTGGAATTTGGAAGGACTTAGCTCAACTCCACATATCCACTGCCAAAAGGGTATTGGTGCCAGCCCAAACTGAGTGGAGCTCCAGCAACCTCTGTTCATACATTCAGAGACGCCCAGCTTCTGTGTTTGGCACAACCATTTAATAGCAGAATTGAAAACTCAGTATGTTCCATTTTAGTCTTATGTGGAAAATCAGTGCAGGTGATAATCTAATTGTACAACAACATGTTAAAAAAATTTATTTTACATTATATACATTAGGGAACATATTTCAAAGCATTACCCATCACAACAATAACGCAGGCCATAAATCACTTTTAATTTAGTTTGGTTTTAGTGTATATTATCACAATAAAATATAAAGAACATATACAAAAAAGGAGTCAAATGTGTGCATTTTGCTTAAAACTTGGCATTTACACACTCCATTGGAAAATAGCAATCAAAAATACTTCTGATCAAAACTAAGTTCCCGTGATGCGTAGTAACCACTGTATTGTTTCAATGAGGTAGTAACTAAATTTTGGCCATGTGTTAACATCCTAAAAATCAAGAAAAGTGTGAAAATGGTTATAAGGCCAAAAAAAAAAAAAAGTCAAAATGGCAATGTCTCTGAGCCATTTCCACAATGTGGAATGTTGCTCCTTTTCATAATGATATGAAACAATTCTGTAAGACAAACAGTAATAACTACTTTTTCTCATTGTATACACTAATAATTCAAACACCTATTGCAGAATTACAGCCAGGTACCACTAGTCTGGGACTGACACCCATCCATAAGGTATTGTTTTCAAGCATAGAGAAGTAATCATAAGGAAAGTTTGAATTAAATATAAAAATACAGGTGTGTTTAACTGGTTTGTTTCACAAAGAAATCTACCCAAACAAACTAAAAAAAAAAAAAAAAAAAGGAACTCTGAAGCCCAAGTCATATCCACAAAGTCACAGCTTACTTTTGTGACTAAATACATCACATCTCAATACATTGTGCAAACATGAACACCAGTGTGTTGTATGGAAATTAAAACAAGATTGTAATCTGATTACAGCCTTGGTTACAATTTCTAAAAGTTAATATTTATTTGTATTAGTAAATTACATATAATAAAATACAATAGTGTTGCTAAATGTACTATATTTGTTGCTAGAATCCCACTTTATAATAAACACATGAGACGTCCTTATAATAGTACCCCGATTTAATTTTTGCATCCTCAGTGACTTTTACATCTGTACAGGTAAGACACTTGTACTTAACAGGAGGACCTCTATCTACAGAAAGTCAGTGTAGGGCTTCAGCAAGAAGTTTCACTGAAAAATACTGCATATGTACAAAGATTACATAACAGTAAATTAAGCACTTCTGTGGTATTATAATGCTTCTGTGTCCATACCACAAACAATTCTCATCTTCCTCTCATGCCACAATAAATTATAAAGTAACTGAAGTGGGGTTACTGCAGCTTTTGTGCAATTCCAGCCAGTCACGAGTGCTGCTGCAGCAGGAGTGTTCTCCTCACAGTGAGCTGCCTGCCACGTGCTGTTCTCAGTAACTGTTCTCATGCCCTGCCAGGATATACAAATTGCTGTTGGCTGTCGGGTTGTCCGTCGGCCTGCTCTCCAGCACCACGACCCTAAAATGGAAATTAAAAAAGCCACAATGTCAAGTGATTCTGCATGTAAAAACAGCCCTGGGTACAATTAAATATTCCTTCCTAGCATCCATCTGACTGGTTGTCATTTCTCTTTCCCTGGATGCCTTTTAGTCCAAAAGCCCCTCAAACCAACGCCAGCCTCAAAGGGAGCTCACAGTCTTGTCCGGACAACATCTCTAAGGATCTCCCTCAGCCTCCCTGGGCTCCTGCCACAGTGTTGAACCATCCTCACCATCATGTTTATCCCTTTTATCCAGCTGGAAATTCCCTTGCTGCAATGTATCCCTGTTGCCTCTCATCCTTTTAGTGAGGGCTTCTATAAAGGGTCCATCACTCCCCTGCTAGGCTTGTGCTTTCCTGAAGCTTTGCAAGGCAAACCCACTCACCAGGCTCCACTTCTGAGAGCTGTTAGTCTGCCCCTTGCCACAGAAATGACAGATGAACAAAGCTGATTCTTCTGTGAGCATCTCTAGTTAAACCCTAAGCCCATGTAACCTAATCCACAGAAACTTCCTCCAGCTCTGAATGTCCTAGAGCCAAAAATTTGCAGGCAAAGAGAATCCTCAAGGAAAGGACTGCTATGTGAAGAGTTTTTTTCTTACTTTTTCTTGCCACCCACTTTTGGTCAGCATTGGCCTCTGGGTTACATGGGCCTGCAACTGCAAAGATCATAAGGGATGTCCTAGATCAGACCTTTCTCCCCAGAGAAGAGGAATTAGCTGTCACAATTTTGTTTAACAAACTATTTAAAATTTTTTCACCAGACAAGAACTGCTAAACAGACCAGGATGCTCCTGATTGACTTCTCCTCCACAAACATCCTGAAGTGAAGGCAGACTGTGGGAAACTCAAATCCATCTCTTGTGCATTCAGACAGGAAAGTTTGCTGCAAAACTATGGCTCAAAAAACCTGACCTCTACTCAATGTGCTCCACGAAGAGAATAACACCTCATGCCATGAGGCAATTCCCTGCTCATGAGGAGAAAGCAACACACAAGCTTTTATCAGACTGACATCAGGTTTTTAGCTACTCAGAACACCAGCTCCTATGAACTGCCCAGGAAAGGGCTCGTGTTACTGGAAAAAGGCTTCACAGCTCAAGCACAAAACAGGAAGGAGCTGCAAGGTAAAGGGTATATGAAGAAACTTGAATTAACTTTTATTGCAGTGCAAACTCTTTAAACATTTTCTTAGACTTGAGAAACTATCAAGAGCAAGCCAGTAATAGATGGGACCATATTTGGGAAGAGGACATTTTTACAAGGCAGTTTTTTGCAACGTCATTCTAAGATGCCAAGTGGGTTTACTGCAAGCAGCGTAAGACAGAGGCAATTCTCAAAAGAAAAGTTAAAGCTTATCTTTGCAGTTCTTGTGAATTCATTACTGGTGAAACTGTCACATCAGCATGCACTCCCCTAAAGACAAAACAGCTGCTGCTTCTGTGGCTCTTACAGAAGTACAAAGTTCAACATCAGGGCAGAGAAAGTTGAGGAAGTCAGTGACACTCCTGAAACAGCAGCTGGGTCACAGAGACAGGGTGTTACTGTCCTGAAAGCAGATGCCAAACAACAGCTACACCAGGAGCTATCAAGAGCTCTTACAAGACCTGAACTGTCATGTTGGGAGAACAACTGGTAGATTTCCTTTCTGGGGGTGAAAGTGAGATATATAAATTTTTAAAGTATTTTTTGCATTTATCTCCAGAAGCAGATCTTGATGAGCTACTGCAGCAGAACATTTGAAAGTAAAGACTTCACCAAGTTAAATAGAAGAATTACAATACAAAAAGGAAAACACTCCTGGAGATTGTGACTGCAGCCAAGTAAGAGTTTATCGCATGGCTGAGTACTTCTGGAAGCCCACAAACACTTTCAGAAGTTTGTTTTCTCGGATTTTTTTTTGTTTGTTTTTAATTTAAGAAAGAAAAGTAAAAGCAAAGGACTGGAAGACAGACATGTACACAAAGGAATGTCTAAGATTCCTAAAAAAGAATTTGCAAGAAACATGCAAAAACAGCTTTTACAAGGTAGGAGAATACATATTATTCCTTCCTTTTAGTATATCCTGCTTAGTTCTCATCTTACCTGTCAGATCCCAGAAGCCTGAATATCCTCGTATTATCAGAAATTTCTTGTGTGATCTAGACAATAAAAATAAATATTTACATGTTAAGAGCACAAACATTTTCATTTCCTTTTTAACATAAGACGCTGAAGTAAGTGTAGTAAGAATGCACTAAGGTTTTTATCCTGAAAACCTTAACAGAGAAACAATCTAATCTGTGGTACCTATGTCCACTGCAAAAAGAAAACTTCATCTTTTGACATTTCAAACAAGTGCAACAGACCTGTGTGTTCTGTTGGTGAACTGCACTTGTATGATAGATTTTTATGATCACATGAATCTCAAAGCACCCAGAAAACCACCATGTTCACCAATGAAGTCACCCAAAGCCCAGTGCACACTCCAAAGGGTATTTAGTTACTCTGTGAACAGGCAGCACTGTTTACAAAGCTCCACTTCACAAAGCTCCTCTTCCACACAGCCAAATTTCACGCTCTTGGGGAAAGCAGACATTCTTAACTCCTTCCCAGATCCTAGTAATGTTAGCTGACTTACTGATTTCACTTCTGGTGTAGAGAACTTGCAAGATAATTTTAATTCACAGCAATGAAATCCTTCACTTTTCTAAGAAAATTAATTTCTTTCTGTGAGGCTAAATCTGTACAATCTTTGCCCAAATTTTGAGCTTCTTGTGTCGGAATTCACAGTTCCCTCTTTCATTTTTCACACTCGATCAAACCACTGTGGAAGGTCACAGTTGTGGAAGGAAGTAACTTTGCAAGCAGCTGAAGTAATCCCCAATTAGGCCAACTGTATTAGAATAGGGGATCTCAACTAATGATGTCTTCAAAGAAAAAAATGCTGCAAGTTAAGTCAGTCATGCAACAACATGCATGTCCCATGCAACAACTTGCTACCTATTATGTAGTACAAAATTCCACAAAAATAACGAATATCAATATTAAACAAATATCAGGTCAAGACTTGAGCCTGGCACTTAGACCTTTTCATATTACAGCAGAAAATAGGTTTATTTCTTTTAACAGCTGCAGCTAGTGGGACAGCCAGACAAGATCAGGAATTTAAGAAGGCCCAAAAGCTTACCCTCTATGTGTTCTACAGATAAAAAGTTTTTAGGTGGCTTGCTTTCTGTCAACAGCCCAGTTCTGCTTTCAGTTCTTCATTTAGGTTCTGGCTTTGGCTTGACAGCAACAAAGCAAGCCAGTGTCCCTGATGCTTTACATAAACAACAAAATGCATCCGTTTGGGCAGCAGCACCCTGGGACATGGCCTCTCCCAGCTGGAGCAGAGCCACTCAGTACAAATGGCTAGAGCAACGCACAAATGCCACAAAAAACATTTGCACCTTGGAAATAAGCAGCAGTCTGACTCCAGCCTTTGGTTCACACAGGACAGGCTCACTGTTAGCACAGACTGGGTCAACTGAGGCTTTGTGGAAGTCAATGTAGTGGTGAAACAATGCGAGATATCTAAGCTTGGTGTGGCGTGACTGTATGTGCACCTTAAAATACAATTAGTCATAATGAGCTCAATTTCTCAGCCAATGAAACACTGATGGAACAACTGGTAAAGTTTGCAAGCATTCATTAATAACCAAATTAAGAGACTCATTAAATTCCTACAAAGCACAGCATTTTCACTAGCAGGTACACAAGGTTTGCAGTAAGGGAAAAAACACTATTTGGGAAGGTAGTTATAATGGTTTAACTTCATCTAAAAATCAGTCAAACGGGGTAAAAAAGGTACTACAATGAGATTTTAGGAAAAAACCAAACAAACCATATTTAGGTCAATCTGGTATTTTTCTATTGAAGATGGAAAAAAATATTTCTTGTAAAGCTGGGCAATTCTTGAAAGTATTTGTAAGCCAAGAGAACATGGACAAGACTAAAAAACATCAGGCAATTCAATTAACACTGAGACAAAAAGCTAAAGTTTAGCAGGGAACCACTGGCAAAGCCCAAATTTTTGCATCTAGTATGTGAGAGGCTGAGGAACTGACAGTGGTCTTCAAAGCAATTTAAGGTGAAGATGATTACTACCAATAATTAGGCTTGGATATTTTCTGTGGCATCCTGGCCTAGTCTCTTGTTTCTGCTTTGCTTGTTAGATGTGAGGGGGTTCTTGTACAGCTCCACCAATGCTTTACAGCTTATGAAACAAGCTTAGAATGAGACTCCAGCTTCCAGGTCTAACCTAGGAAGTTACTGAAATGTTTCACTCCTTTTCAGACAACAACATGGTGCATTTCTCCTCCATGTGGCTTATATTAGAAGCCAGAATTTGAAGCAAAATGTAGTACTCACCTCATTTGATCTGAAACTCCTTCCTTGCATGCCGTGTTTCCAGAATGCTAACACACTGTCTTGTAGACAGACTGGTAAGAAAGAACACTGGAATCAGTTTTGAGGCATAAATTTAACTCTTGCTTTTAATGCCAAAAGCATAAGACTGTAGTTTTGAAATCTGTACATGTATGTTCCATTGTATGACATCCACCCATTCAGACTGCAGAATCTCTCCGAGGAATCACTGAACCTGCCTCAAAAGGAGCTGCATGTATACATTTATTTGTTTAATGAGCAGGGTTTAAAAACATTTCCACCTAACCAGAAAATATTCTAAATGTCTAGTCCTACATGTGTCATTTTCTTTAAACAGGAAATCCCTTTAATACTTGCAGACAATATATAAGGAATTTTAACAGAAAAGTTCCAGGAGTGTCTTTGGAGACACTGCCAGGACAGTACAGGCCAGTGGAAGCTCATTTGTGACAAGGAGGGTGAGGACTACAGCACATGCAGACACCCCAGAGCAAGAAGCTTCAAGTACATTGAATCCTTCTTTCCCCCTATTCCCAACCATCAAGTGCCATAAAAGTCATATTTTCAGTGGCAATGTTTTCTTGTCCTCTTCTCTGTGAGATGTTATCTTTGGAGAGCCTGAAACTTTAAAGCTTCTCCCCAGAAGGAAACTCTCTGCAACTCCTGACTATTTTAGAACCCACTGCTCCTCCTCTTCTGGTCCTACCATTCATCCATGCACACATCCTCCCACCCCTCTTTCAATAGCAGGTGGTGCAATCCAGGCATGCAACTACTGGAGAATTGCCAAAATAATCTAATCTTTCTGTTTCACAAATTTAATTCATTCAAATTCTACACAAGGAAACAAAATTTATGCAACCTGTGACGTATCATATAATTTAGTCTTTGAGCTGCTTTATAAAATGTACTGCACAAACACACATGCAAAATGAGTTAAGCATGGGTGATTCAGAGAGTTTATGAAGGTTAAGGTATTCCTTGAGAGGCTAGGAGTCTCCATCATATTCCCCAAGACATTTAGCTTAATCTAAGAAGACTCCAGGATTATTATTCCATTCCAACTGCTCCTAGGAAAGCACATGCTGAATCCTTCACAGAATCTTCTCACACGAAGTGAAATAAGTGAGGCAGTGTTCCAAATGCCACAGACTAGACAGGTACCATACCTAATTCTTTACTGTAGCATTAAACAAATTAATCGTAGAAGATCTCAAGTTGGAAGGGACCCATAAGGATCACTTAGAGCATTGTCCAAATGCTGCATGAGCTCTGACAGGCTTGGTCCCGTGACCACCTCTCTGGGGAGCTCAGCCTAGTGATCCATCACCCTCTGAATGAAATGCATTTTCCTAATATCCAACCTGAATTTTCCCATATACAGCTTCATATAATTTCCATGTCCTTACTGCTGGTCATGCCACAGCACACTGCTGACTCATCTTCAGTTTGCTATCAATCCCAACCCCCAGATCTTTTTGCAAAGCTGCTCTCCAGCCTCTCATCCCTCAGTTTATACATGTAACTGGGACCACCTCATCCCAGATACAGAATCCACCACTTGATCTTGTTAAAATTCATCCAGATGGTGATTGCTCTCTGACCTACAGAGATATTCAAGACTAATAATGAAACCCAGCTTACCTATTGATTCAATCTGAAAGTCAAACGTGAGCTCCGACGACAGTTTGCGGCTGGATTTTAACCTGCCTTGCAGATTCACTATTTTTATGCAGCCTAAACAATAAATAAGGATATGTTAACCAAGGACTATCTTCAGTAGAGAACCTAACTAGAAGACACAGTATGCATGTATATTCATACATATATATTTAGTTGATATTAAACTTACAATCCAAACACACCAAAATGGTGTCTCTCTCCAGCTGTGTTACATGGACAACACTTGTCTCTGTAGTGTCTACAAAAAAAATTATAAGAAGTGTTAGTTCATAGCATAAATTAGCATGAAATTTGAAATGGAAGCTCTAAAAATAGAGACATTTTGATGGGTGTGTTTTGTCCACTTAAAATTATCATCTCACCAGTGACATTTCTCTTAGAGATGCATGTCCACTTATCCAACATGTTGGCTGTGACAGGAAAACTGAAGCTCTAATATTAAAGTATGGATTTAATTCAGCCTTTTCTGAGCCAAGTCCCAAAAGCAAATTGACATGCACATCATTCTCCATTTATTCTCTGTTGGTGTAATTGAATATTGCTGTTGCAAAAAAGCAGATATATGTGACTGTCCACACGATACTGTTTCACTGCACTTCTCTTCTGTCTTTATTTCTAAATCCTGATAGGGACTTACATACTGTTACTTAATTCTTGCTGCTATTTGCAGACGTTCCATCCCCAAATGTTCCAAAAATAGGGGCTTATTTCCTTCTCCAAATCTTCAAAAGAAGGGCTATTTTCTTCTCTTCTGGGTTACAGCTGCAGCAGTCTCCATCACAGCCAATGGGAATTTGACCCACAAGCAATTAGTGGACATGTCAGCTCAAAGGAGAAGTGTAGTTTTGGTCCATTTGTTTGTTAACATTAAAGTTGCATACAAAGCAGCTCTAACTAATTCAACATTACTGCCAGATTCTTTAGGCATCTTTCATATGGTAAAGAGAAACTCAGTAAATCCATTAAACATGAGAAATTAGAGCACATTACCTAGAACACAAAAGCAGCTTCTGGTTGAAATTATAAAAAATAAAAATTTGTTTGCATCATTGCTCTCCTGCCAGCAGGGGACAGGAATAGGCTGATACAACAAAAGGGTTCATATTTGAGCTATAAAAATAGGAGAAAACAACAACATAGACAAAACACAAGAACCCACAAGTAATTAAAGGAAATTAAAAAAGTGAGGAAGGCACAATGCAAAAAAAGAACAGAGAAGGGTTTAGTACTCTTGTATTTATGCTCCAGTGCAGACAATATTGAGAGAGAAATGCCAACAGGACATTTCTCTTCAGCATGCTTCTTTTATGCTGTGCTATAAAGTCACACCATTACAGGTAGAAATGAAAATAAAACGCATTATCTGAAGTAGTCAAGGGTGTTAATTGGCCACCCACTGCTCAGTCTGGGTATTGTAACTTGTGTCAAAATCTGATGCACTTTTCAGCAGCAGGAAGGTCAGTGGGTATTGTCAGTGAATTCCACAGTACACACACTCATCTGGACTCTGCACACGTGTATGTCAGCACAGAGCTATGTATAAATTGATCATGAATCAACAAGGGATCTATGATAGGCAAAACCAAAGCTATGTACTGCTTCTGAACCTGCAAGCTATGACTAGCAACGGTTCCTTACTGCATCTAGGTTCAGGGTGCAATCTTGCAACTCTAAAGAAGTAATTCTTAGCACACTTCCTTGGGAGAATTTCTGACGTTGCTCAGATGGTGGCTGCTTCACTCATGGTGCGACACTGGTGATAGGCAGGCCCTTGGTTTTGTGCTAGCAGTGGTCCTAATCCTTTTTGCTCTCCATAAACACCAGAAAAATGCTCTATCTCAGCAGGGGGCTGGTAACACCATTTCTAACCACAATGGCACACTGCAGGAAAGCCAAACTACATCTTCCAGAGATGTCAAAAGGAGTTGCAATTTTACTAGAACCTATTAAATAAACACATCATGGTGCAAGGGTAGAGCACAAAACAGCATGGCGGGTAATAAAGTGCTGTCTAACTTATGGAAATGCAAGAAACCATAATTCCATCCTCTGCTGTACCAAAAATCTCAAGGAATCCAATCAGTTCAACAAGGAGAAACATAAAAAGTGCATGTGCAAGCAGGTTCAACCAGATACCCTTTTAAGCAGAGAACTTACAATTATCACTTAGCCTTAATGATTTAACCATTTACTTCATCAGAAGCCCACCTTTTAGTGCTTCAGCTATAACAGAAGAGTAAAGAACATTCTGGCATGCAATGACAACAGCACACAAACCTGTTTCTGTAAACCACGAAGAGGTAGAATTTGGGTTGACAGTCTCAAACTTCACCACCTGGTTGAAGTCTCTTCCTCTACTGACACCAACACAAACTAAAGGAAATTCCTGCTCAGGGACTACCAGCATTTCAAACAATCTCAGTGGACAAGGTACAGGGAAATCTATGTGCTAGATGAATAAGCAAAAACAGATATTAGAAGGGACACAAATGTAGTTTAAGTTGCTGTTAGATATTTAAACTGTATGGTAGATTTTATTACATACTTCGTAACATTATTAGGTTTTCTTCTTCAGCTAACAGGAACTGATAAATACAAAAGGCCTGAGTTAAGAAGCTTAGAGCATCTCATGTCAATTCAGTTAAAATCAAATAGCATGTATTTTATCATGTGTTTCCTTTGCAGCTGCCCACAGACAACAAGAGTGCTCATCACTGCTCTCCCTGGCTACTGAGTCTCTAAGCCTTCTCTTCCAGGCTGATCGAGTTATACCAGCTGCCTTTTTATAAACATGAGCCCACCCTGGTTCTGTCTCTTCAGGTGAAGTCAGATGGAGAGATAACAAACATTTCTGAACATCTCAGTGTCAAAAAACATAGAATAACTATAGAGGAAGACCACTGATAACCCATGTCTCAGTTTTCTATTGTGCAACTGAAGGCTGAGAAAAGGGCTTGGTTCTCTAAATGAAGTGCACCCCAAAATCATGAACATTTATTTTGGGTCAGTTAATACATAACACATTTAAATAGTTATTTTCAATATAACAGAAACCAAGAGAAAAGTCTAATAAAACAAGAAATGGCTAATACTTATTCTTAACAAGCCACTACAAGATAACTAGAAGTCAGCATGAGAGTAGTTGGAATTTTACCTTGATTAACATAAATTTTTGCATTGGTTCAACCCATTCTAACAAAACAATGCTAGACTGTAGTGCTCCACAAAGGTACTTGTGGCCTGTGTAGGGATTTCTCACTGCCAAGAAACGATAGAAAATATTAGTGTACTAAGCACATACAAATTGTAAACAATTTCCAACTATGTAAGAGTCCATTTATTTTTGGAAAATACCCACCACCCCCCCAGTCTCCTTTATATTTAAAAAATAGCTGATTGCATACACATTTGGAGACTCTTGGGTCTACTGTGTCGGTTTGCTTAAGCTATCTCAAGATCACCATTTAGAATGGCTTTTTCTATGACAGTTTTCTATGCAGTTACCCAGCAGGCAGTGAACAACAGCTCAGCTGCCCTTCAAGAACTGTCACAGCCAGTCTGAAATCCAGGAGCTTAGTAGTTCTGATGAACACTTCTATATCATCAGGAAATCCAGTTGAAACTGAAGAACAATAGAAGAGCAGGAAGTGCTGCTATTCCATTGTCAGAACTCAATTAAAAACTGGCAGAGAACAATAAAGTTGCAAAATCAGGCCCTGTGAAGTTTCACAACTTCAATTCTACAATACTGACAAAATTTCACCTCTTGAGCACTGCCAACATTTCCTTCCAGACAAACAAGTGTTATTTTGCACTTTGTACAAATAAATCTAAAGACCAGATTTTGCTGTGCAGTGAAGTGACCATGGGCCATCAGGCAATAAACAACACGGTTTAGATAACAAGCTTCTATAATCCAGAACTATCCACAGAAATGAAATATGCACACACTACCTTATCGCCACAGAAACTCATCAGCAATCCCCTGGCACCTTAAACATCAGTGCTTTATTTCATTAATCCAAGTTCTCACTCAGCATCACTCAGACTGACTGCAAAGTGCAGCAAATAATGCTTGGTGTGACCCTGAGTAAGGCTGAACTCAGCAGCAGAAACCACAAAACAATCACCAACACCTGTAAGGTGCAGAAAGAAGACCAGAAGTTCTTGTCTTTTTCTGCCTCCTGTGGCACTCCTGCTGCCCTCAGGCCAAAAGCAGACTTATGTGCCAGCAGGAATGGAGGCTCAGGCCACAGAAAGTAAGACTCTTACAGCCACCCTTGCTGTGTTCACAAATTACCACTCACACCTATCATGCACAAAGAGCTCAGGCTCAGGAGGCTGAGCCATCTCTGAAAATGAAGACTCTCCTCATAATGTCAAGTACCACAGCATCCCTGTTAAATTCTGTGCCATGCAGGACAGGAATCACAGAATCACTGAGGAGCACACTACAAGGTTTCTTGTTTTTATGAACAGAAACCTAGAAAAACACTGACTTCCAAATTCATTTTTCTGTCAGGAGGTAAGTTTTTACATACTCTGACCCCTGTCATCCCATGAGTGTTCTCTGCAGCATTCATTAACACTCACAGTGGTTTGGGGTCTTTTTTAATCTACCTGCCTCCCTTTTAGAACGTCTTAACACAGTGCAGCTTTATGACTTTGTATTAAACACATTAGAAAGGCTTCAGAGACAACACTGTCCTCAAACAATTAAAAATACTCCTTTGTTTTTTATCACCCAATATTTGTAACTGAAACTTCTGCTAGGAACGCAGGTGGCTTAATCCTGATGGCAGCTTCTCCAATTTTCTCCATCCATGGAGATTAGGTTCTTCTTGAGGACTTGTGTCAATTTTGACATCATTCTGCTTCTCTGCATTTCTTGTAAATTGTCTTTAAATATAAAAGAGCCAAACATCAAAGTTTTCAGTTCTTAAACCCAAGGACTAAGTTGAACGAGCTCACCATCTGCAAACATGCAGCTTCATAAGTGACAAAAGTCTCTTCTCACTTCCTAAACCTGACTCAGCAATCTTAATATTGTTACTATTTGTGCTGCCCCTTCACACTTATTCTCCAGACCTTTACTTACCAACACAACACTTTTGACACCATTTAGTGTCAGGAATTTTCGTAGATACCGCAAACTTCCTACAAAAGATAAACACAAAACTATGGATTGACTAAAAAAAATGAGGGAATTTTCTTTTTGCACAGTCACCGATAGAAAAACATCTGCCATGCCAAAAACAACTATAAAATGCAAGTTTGTGTATTTCATGTGAAATCATGGAAACAATAATGTGAAAATTTATCAGATAAGCCAAAATGTTATTTGCTGGTAACAGGACTCAAGAGTTTCTACACAGATTAGAAGACAACAGGCACCACTGAGACTGGCCACAATACTCTAGACAATAAAAATAACTAACTTGATGCTGTATAAAAGATGGGAATAAATAGATTGATAGACAGATGCTGCACTCAAAGCTATGAATTGGGAAAACAGTTGTGTAAGACTTCAAATGGAACTGTCCAGAAGTGACTGATAATGCAAAAGGACTGAACAGCATGAAAAATGAGTACAGGTCACAGAAATTTTTGTTGGAACAAGTCATGGAACATTTGAAAGGAACTGCTCAAGGACACTCCAGGAAAAGAAGGTGGAAAGGAGTTTTATCCCAGACATGTCTTCTGCTAATGAATGTTTGCCTACCAAGTATCATAAATTGAGGTTAGAACATTCTGCAAATGAATATACAAACCTCACAAGTTACTTCAAATGCAATTTTGCTTTGCCTTTTCTCTACCAAAAACATCTGCTTTTACCAGTTTGCATGTAGCACTCATCATCATAGTATCCAGAAACTTGTTTAAGAATACACTTTATGGTAGGAAAAAAATTACATTCTCCTACATACTTCAAATGTCTGTATTCTGCCTGGCTAAATGTGACTACCCTGACACACTACAATCAGAGGTAAAACAGATTATCTAAACTAATCTCTCCTGCCTTTGAATGTCTGGCTTGGAACTCACATTCAGGTTGTGCTGCATTTTTCTTGGAAGTGACATGACTGGACAAGAAATTTTGTGAGTCCTCTGCAACTTAGGTGAGGTACCATTCCAGGCAGAATCTAGTATGGATTTCCTAGCACGATCCTTATGGTAATGATGGTTATTACTCCACTGCTGAGTCAGTCCTCAAGCCAAAGTCACCCACCAAAGCCAAATTTGGAAGAGAGGAGCAGAACAATACTGCAGGTACACAGAAGATAACAATTCCAAGCATAAATTCTCTCCTAGTTATTTAGAATTTACCCTCTAGGAAGAACACAATTTTCAGACAAGTGTTCACCATTATGTCTGCAGGTAACTGAATAAGAAGCCTTTCCTGAACCCAAGAATTACATGTTAATAGGCTTTTAACAGAACCAAAGGTACCAGAGAATCAAATTTTCTATAATACAATTTCCTAACAGAAATCCTATTCTATCAGAAGATCCAGGGTCTCACTTTACGCATTGAAGATTAGTGTTACTACCTCCTCCTGCTGGGATTCTGAATGGGCTACTGCTAAGGATTGTTTGGCAGTGTCCTGGCTCTGGCCAGGACAGGATTAGTTTTTGCAGCAGCCAGGAGGGGCATGGCCATAGATTTTGTTTAGCATTAAGTACATGCAGGATTTACCACATTAGACTATACCTGAAAAGAGTTATGCCCAGAAACAAGAGGTTCCATAACCAGAAGGTGAGATGTACCAAAATCCGTTCCTCTAACAAGAGTAATTCACATCCTGATCTGAGTAAATGTAGGGCTCAACCTCTGATTAATGTACACAAGTTACTCACTGCAATCTGTGAACAGAGCCCCCCACCAACTGGTGTTCCCAGAGCTTCACAAGCACATCCTGAGCTCCCAGAGTTAAGATATTCTGATATATCCGATGATGTGTATTTACCTGGGAAGTATTCGGTCAGGGAGTTTATGTGCTGGAATAGCAACAGGTAACTTTTGCATTTGCCTTGCATAATCAAAGAGTCCTGGTAGATTATGGGAATAAAGCTGAGAAGCTTTACCTGGCAATTAGAAAACAAACCACACTTCAAATACGAAACCAAGTGTTTACCAGCGCTACCATTCAAAGATAGCACAGTAACTTACCAGATATTGATAACAAACAATTGTTCATGACATATAACCAGGTACATCTTCGAGGAAATAGCTGATAAATGGAAGGAAAAACAAAGAAGTAGCATTCAATTTGATATACACAAGACAATTATCAGTTAGTACCTGCTTAGATGACAAACCTAATATTTACTTGCTTTTTGCAGCAGAAGTAAGTTTAAGCCAATAATCACCTAGATTCCAGAGTTAACTCAGAATAAATCTTAGGCACACACACTATATTTAATATATGAATTAACATTTAGACAGCACATTTTATATTCATGTCTTCAGGCATATTATATTCCACAAGATATCATAAAGAACAATCTACCTTTTTGCAAAAAATTCAAAAACCACTGAATTTTCTTCCTCAATGCAGAAAAGCTCAACAACAAACTTCAGTAAACCAAACATGGTCAACAAACCACAGCTATTCTAAAGCCTGTGACAGCCCAAATCTCTTGAAACAATTAAAACTGGTGCTTTGAAGGGACTCTTCACCTTCACCTGCATGATTACACATTTCACTTAAGTGATGAATGAGTGCAACAAATGTTCAAGGCAGAGCTGGTTTTTCATCAAATCCTGCAATTCCTAAAAATATGGGGGTGAAAGCAAGAAGACGTACCTTAAAAAAACCCCAAACAAACCGCAATGACTTTTTTTCCCCCCCATCACCTAACTTCTGCAACTTAATGGTACAAGCTGTCATGGAGGTGGAAACTACCAACATGAACAAGGGATTAGGCATACTCATGTTCAACAGGTCCAAAAGTGGACAAAAAAATAGGCGGGGATCCTCCAACATCCCTGATTCAATGACTGTAGTGAAGTCTGAGGAGAACACAGTGACCAAGCTCCCTGACACTTCCCACTTCCACCTTAGGAAAGAGACCATTGTGATAGACAGACCACTCAGCAGGACAATTGTTTTGCTTTTAAAACAAAACACAACTCTTCCAATAAAAGACAAAAATATTAACCTTGAAGCTATTCTAGCACTTGGAAACATATATTATGTATCCTTTGTCCACTGGTGAAATTAAATACAGAGAAAAATAATCAAGGACAGTACTTTTGATTTTATGCTGAGTTGTTTCAGAGNTTGCTTTTAAAACAAAACACAACTCTTCCAATAAAAGACAAAATATTAACCTTGAAGCTATTCTAGCTCTTGGAAACATGTATTATGTATCCTTTGTCCACTGGTGAAATTAAATACAAAGAAAAATAATCAAGGACAGTACTTTTGATTTTATGCTGAGTTGTTTCAGAGTGAGAGTAAACAATGACATAAAAGACAAAGCTTGGAAATGCTACTAAAGCCATACTGACTGTTACCATAAATAATGATGCAAAAAATGGTTAGCACAGAGGGTGCACTTCTACTCCTGAAGTCTTCTCATAACCTAAACATCCTGTAAGAAACACCTATGGTGACAATCTACCACACTGCTTGTATCAAAATTTAACATCCAAGGTTGATTGACCTTCTGTATGTACAAGAGCATATTGTGACTCAGTAGGTTTGATCTGAGGATTAAAAAACAGCAATTCTTCAAATTAGCAGGTTAACTGACCTGTCACTCATTCCTCTTGTTCCACACATCACTGGCTGTGTTAGCGAGCATTTCTTCTTGTCTCTAAGTGCTTATTAAAGCATTTCACTGAAAGCTCACTAGGCAACACACTACATGACTTTCACTACAGCTCTTCCCCTTCCCTGCCAGTTAAAAAACAAACCAAAACCAAACCCCAAAGGGTAGAGGAAAAAACCCAAACCTTTCCTTGGTCTACCTGGCCTACAAGAATTATTGCATTAGTGATATTTCTCTAAGGGTAGTTGTTACAACAACTGCAATGCAGCAGCAGAGTGGCACCTGAGCTAAGTTTAAACCAGGTAACTCAAGTACCAGTGTGATTATGAGCTGAGCTTAGCTGAAGCTAGCCAGGCGTCCCTCTCAAAAACCCAGACTTCTCTACAATGTCTGGACCCTGGAGGATGAACAAACACCAGTGCCTCCAGCTTACAGTGTGAAGGCTGTCCTTGTAAATTCCTCCACCTTCATGGCAGGTGCACAGCTCCCTATGGGAGGGAGAAGGCAGGAAAGAAAACACGTTTCTTAGAGAGTAACAAAAGAGCTGGAGAATACAGAAAGGCCTGCAACTTGCATTTTCCCCCTCCCCAGCATCTCTTTAAAAAAACTATTTTTTGTAACACTTTGCAAAGACACAGCTTTAGGTGGAATTCAGTAATCTGAGTCTCATCAGCAGAGCTACTTTTAAAACCACAAGAACAGACTCCTATGAATAAATTATCTCCTTGCTTCCCTGTAGCTGAAACACAATGTTTATTACCAAAATTCTGTATTGTAATGAAGTTTTAAGAAAAATAGAAACTTTCATTCAAAATGCATCAGGGAAATTCCATACTATTTACCTAATCATTTAACTGCAGAACAATGCATTATGATGAAGTTCAAAACACAGAAAAATTAATATCTCCTATACAAACATGGTTCAGCCTACAAACACAAATATGACTGAAAAGTATTCTCAGTAGCAAATATTTAAGGTGATTCTCAGTGTAGCCAGTGCCTATGTAGTAAATACAGTAAAAACCATTTTTACGAGGATTATTCAACATCAATCTGAGTGATTAAAAAAGTGATGTATTTTTTTTAAACCAGGAATATACCTGCTCCATTGATGTTTCATGAAGTTCATTGAGGTTCAGTGTGTAAATACCTTCTTCTGCTCCAAATATCAAGTATTGATCTGCAAACACAAACAAAAAGAGGTAGAAATCTTGACTTCAGGAAGGTATGTACACCTTTACCCAAAAAAGACATTTACACTCATGGCAACAAATCAAACTGTAACACCTAAAGTGTTTGAAAGCACGGAAAATTAATCCTGATAAGAAAGGTTTAACTTATGAATGGGGCTGTTCTAAGTCATTATGAAAACTTAGGGGTTTTTTTGTCTAATAATTGAAATTAAAAAAGTGGTTCAACTACAAGCAGAAAAATCACAAGAATTTCAGCATATCCTACTTATACATTTCTATATATTATGGAAATATCCATTGCCTTCTTTGAGAGTACTCCTATAGCAGTACTGACTGGAACATTTCCTCAGTAGTCTGTGGGTGCCTCACCTCTTGAACATAATCAAATCCCTGGATTGTACACAGGCATGCAAACAAGACAGACATCTCCTATGAGATGATGTCAACTACCCCAAGGATTTGCCCTTCCCTAATTACAGTTTCTAAAAATCCAAATATTTTCTTGCTGACCAGCTCAGTAGTATGTCTATATAGCTTATAATCAAAGGGTGTAATAGCAGGCAAAGTGAGTACAATATTACCAACTATCCCTTTTATCAGGCTAGATATTAAAGCACTAAAATGTAAGCAAAAATAAATGGCTGCAGAATCCTGTAGGGCCAGAAAGATCAAGGGAAAAAATATCAAGTGAATGATAAAGAAATCAATCTTAGCTAAGACCTCCAAAAGTCAGATTTTTTACAAATAAATTAGTGTTATCTTCTTTTGGATTAAAATGTTGAGAAGAGTCTTTAACTTCAATATGTAATTTAATCTTTTTAATCAAAGCAAAAAACTTCATCCAGTGTATCTTAAAAACAACATAACTTTAGACAGCAGTGGCATAATTAAAGAATGACTCCTGCTTATATGAATATGTCTGTTTTAAAAGGAAGAGTCCTGCTCATCTAAGCACTCTTGAAAGTCAAGGAGAGGACAAAATGGGTAAAATACTCATCATATAGTACCTCTTGTATCAGGATTTATCCAAGATGTTGCACAATGAATTTTTAATGGACAACCATTGAAAACCTTTGAAAAGCAAGCACCCATCTGTGGAAGTAAAAATATTAAACATACACATATGAAAAATTAAAACGTGACTTCCCAAAAAGACTATTTTGACTTCAAGTGTAACAAAAGGTTAAGAGCCATACGACTGGCTTAGCATTGCTAAGTCATATTAGGCTTTTTAAGGAAAAATACAAATATTACAAACATTCAAAAAATGTGCTCCTTCACCCTGCTCCCAACATGCATTTGTATGACTCAGCAATACTCACATGTACTTTAGGTGTGGGAGGAAGGCCGTTACTAATTGGTTTCTAGAAAATAAAATTTAAAAGTATGTTTACACTCACATGCGCACTATGTTTGAACATGTATATTCCCTCCCACCACACAGCACAGCCAAAAACACTTGGAATAATTTTCTTTCATTAAAATCTCTACTGTGATTCCCTAATACCTCCTCCTGGAATGTTTGCACAGTCTTATGCAACGTTTTCACACTACAGTGGTGCCTGTAAGGATGCCACGTCCAGCACTAGAGAATTGAAGCAATATTGTAACAATTGCTCAATCTTTCAGTATTACAGCATTAAATATTACCACTCAGTGCTACATTCACTTTCCTGTGTCAGTATCAATTTCTCCTAGCACAAACAAGCTCCTGAACAAATGTATTTCATAGGCAAACTTCAAACACAAAACTTCAAATGACAAGTTCAAAGCTGTCCAGGTAATCTTACTTTCCAAAGTATTGCCAGTATTACTGGCACTTCCTTAAAACAAAACCAAGATTCATCACCACATTTCCAGTCTATTTCCTCTTCACTTCTCACAAAAAAATTACATTTCCAGCCTCACACTTGGAAGGAGCCCTCAAAGAGAGCAGTCTCATGTTAATTTAATCTATTCTAACTACAGCATATTCCATTCCCTCATTTCCCCATTTGCTAAAACAAGTCATTGCTCAGTACAACACAAGACATGGGTCTCATTATGTCTCTTAGGTGTGTGAAAGAGCAAGCAAATTGTATATATTTGAGATTATGTTTGTTTCTAAGGAAAATTAATCACAACTAGACAATCAAGGAAAACTATGCTTTGATTCAAAGTAAACAAGATGTCATCCAGCACAATTTCCATATTAAAGAGCACACCAGCTCCTTTTCCTTCACATGCAGAACAGTCAAGACAACTCTAAAAGGACACCCAGAAGCTTAAATACCTACCAGTATTTCCTTCTTTTCTCTCCTTGAAAAGTTAGTGTCTCTAGCTTCATTCTGTTGATGTGGCTGTTCCTCTTTTTCACCATTTAATTGTACAGAAGTGACTCCATTACCTAGAAAGATTCATACTTAAAAATAAATTCCTCTACCTTCACCTCAAAGAGAAATCTAGCCTAAAAACTCTTTAAAGTGGGCCAGAATTTCCAATTAAGTGAGAACATATACTATATACAACAGAGTATAAAATACCAGAATTTATTTCTGAAGCATGCATGTTCTTACATGTGCACGTATCCATCAAGCCACATTCAATCTCAGTTCATGATTTTTGGTAATTAATGTAACAACTCTAACAACTCTAATGGGGCACAGAAAGGGATGCAGTCACAGTTACGAGGAAAACTGTGCTGGCCATACCCAAGGAAATACTTGCCAATAGCTAACACTTCAATTATTGGTTCCTTAGAGATACTGCCTTGTTAGAGTCAAATCTTTAACAAATCAAATGCAGTGCTAAGTATGAAGCAAGGCGAAGCTACCAAAGTAACAATTAAGAGGCAAACATTGAGATTGCTTAAGAGAAGCCAATCCAAGAAAACTCTCAAGGCATAAAATGAACAGTCTGAACAGACAGTAAATGAGCACAATTACCTCCTATACTCCCCAACCCAGTTTATTACACACAAAACTGAACTGAGAAAGCAGAACTCTGTTCTTGACATAATAAATGACAACAACAGGTGACACACTGAACCCGAAACCTACAAACATACTTCTTCACCAATCCTGATACCCTCCATAATAAGCCTGTTGCTCAGGAAAGCAATTGTGTCACCAAAGCCACCAGCAGGAATTGTGTCAGTGACTTTGATAGAAGGTACATTTGACCCTCTTAAGAGTTAAAGCATGCTTTTTCTTCATGAATTTTGGCTTTCATGCACTTTTTGTTACTTGCCCACCATAGAAAAATTACCTCAATATCTAAGAATATAGCTGTGCACACATTAAGAATATAATCTAATCACATTAGATTATTTAAGAAATACTTGTATACTCCTTGGGGTCACTTTTATTACCTAAAGGATTAGATTTCTGTGGAGGTAACCGAGGAGGTGGTGGTCTGGGGGGAACATGAGATGTAGACTTTGCTGGACTCTCTGATGTTGGGCATCTCTTGATTGTCCCTTGATTTTCATTTTCAGAAGAATATGTTTCTTGGGGGATAAATATGGATTTAGGCTGAAAGAGACATAGTAATAATCAAAACATAATGAAAAAAGATTCAAAGCATCCATGCCACTTATCAGTAAGGAAAAAACCCATATGCAGCATTTGGATCCTGAAATTTTCACAGGTGAAGAGCCACCAATACAGTAATTTAAGTAGTCTCCATTTACTTGTTTATTTAAAGTGCATTTTTCTTCTGAGCAACCAAACCCCCCCTCACTTACCTTTGGTGGTAAAGGAGGTGGCACTTTAGGTTTCATAGTGGCACTATAAAGAGAAGAAACAAAACAGAGAAAAATCAAAATGCATTCTTCAAGAAGATACAGGGTTTTATAAATGCCATACAAATAAATATCATTAACTTGTTAAGAGCACTATTATAACCAAATAACTGCATCACAAATACTTTCAAACATTGTTATACCTCAGATACTGTATGAAAACAAGGATCACAGTTCCCCCCTAGAGAGCAGCAAGTGTCATGAACTGATTTGTTGAAGATGCACAAACTCGTGCAGAACAAAGGGAGAAAAGGAAGAGGCCTGACGTTTGCTCTGTTGAGAGGAGGAAGTTTAGGGTATCAGTGAGCTGAAGGGGAGTTACAGGAAAACTAATGAAGACCATGCCTTGGAAAATTTACTGATGGCTTAGAACAGCCTTACACATAAAGTAAAATCCATCTGCATTGGACAGCCACCCTTGTGTTTAGGTTGGCTGGTTGATTTTTGGTTGAAGAGTCTCTTTTTTCATGGAAATCTTGGCAAAGACAACTTTTTCATGCTAGAACAGCTTGGTCCAATAGTACAAGATATTATCAGAAAACAACATAGCTGAAGCATCAGGAGCATTCCTCCTCGCCTGGTTCTATGGTTTAAAAAAATATGCTGCATTTAAAATGAAAACACTAAACTCTAAAATTTTCCGTATTTTTAAATCCTCTTCCACTGGCCTGTTTCCTAATCTTTTAGGAACAGAAAATTATTTCCACTAAATAAACTAGGAATACAACTGTGAAAACTTGACATTCTTCCACAATATTTTCCTTATTTTTAAATTTTGTTCAAAATAAGATATTTGCCTGTTTGCTTACAGGTCAACAACTTGTCTATTTGGCTTCATCCTTTTTTAGGAGTTTCTGTCCTGGCATCTTTTCTATTGTTGGTATTTCGGAGAAGATGGAAGGGGATTTTGAGAACAAGTTCCCCTGGGTCATGCTGCTTTGGTGGTAGAAATTATCTTCTCTTAGTAATATGGGGCCAAGTTTAAGTCCTCAGTCATGAGGATTCAAGCTCCATTTCCATTTTGTCTTCTTCCTGCATTTCAGGCAACCAATGTTGCTGGGTAGCCAAAGAAAGCAAAAAGACAACAATCTGGCATGCATGTGACAGATGTGTGTACAAAGGACCGTGTGGCCTTTGTTTCAACAAGAGGGTTTAGGTGCAGTTTGTCACTGCTATTCATGCAAGCAGTGCCCCGGTAATTTCTGCTTTCCCAGTTTCCATCAACAGGAAATTCAAGCATCAGCAGCCTTGCTGCACATGAGAGATAAAAAAGTATCAGAACAATAAAAATTATTAAATGAAGAGCAGTAACTTCATATTGTTCTCTGAAACATGGATTCTCTGCTGCTACAATCATTGGGTTTCATGCAGTGGCACCAGTTTGGGCTGGAACGGGTACACTGGATTCACTGGTTTTGTTCTGGATCTGAAGGGAGAAGTGACAGATTTCACACCTGCTCCTCAACTGCAGCTCTACCTTACAGAATATAAATCAAACCAAAGCCTTGAATCTTCAGTGGGCTCCATGGAAAGATATTCAAGTCCAGGCAGATGAACCAATAATTGCAGCAGATACCAAGAGAAAGGCACAGATGCAGAATCTGTCTGACCCAAGGTTAAGGGATTCAAGCTTTTTTACACACTGTCAGGCCCTCTCTGTAGGGCAAAAGTACTCAGGATGAAATACCAGAAGAAACAAAAAATACCAAGACAATTCTGGAAGACAATCAGTGACTACTGGTCCCCAGGGTCAGATGAATTAGAACCTCTCCAGAAGCTCTCTCAGGTCATTTCTTGCCTAAACTAAAAAACAAAATCTACACTAACACAACAGTGACATAAGCAGCTGAAGTCAATGCTGTTTGAAAGTTCTGATGAAGCTTGTGCAAGGAACAAGGATCTCAAAGCAAAGAAATCAGTGCTAGCACTTCAAGACAACATGGATCAAGAGGTTCTGAGCCCTGGAACGTTACTGAAGTTGATGATACTGGCTGCAAACAGAGCAAGAAGTGTGGGGGAAAAGAAACATTAAACAAAAATGAACAGACAGAGCTGTACACAAAAAACCATCCAGAGGTTCGTATGGATGGAGGAACCAAACTAAAGTGGCTCACAAAAGCAGTAAAATGACTCAAAAATAGAAAAAAAAAATTATAGTTTGGTTCTCTGCAAGAGAGAGATGCCAGCAATAGATAACGTCTGTTTTAAAGGTTTATTGTATGAAGCAACAGCTTTCCAAATTATCCATTAACAGAAAGCAAACAAAAATTATGCCTCAATGGCATCATTCTTTTTGGTGTTTACATCAGATTTCTTTAGGACTGTAAATCTACACATACTGGTTTTGCTTTTTAAATTGTTTCAGCTCTCATCTATCAATCAAATGCAGCCCAAAAATACTTATACCAGTGAGATTTAATATGAACATCATTAATTTGACACATGTCTTTGCAGTCCCATAACCTTGCTCTCTCTGAGTAAAGGAAGCCAGCTCTATTCCAAAAACCAAGCACTCATACAAGCATCCTCCTAGTTGAGAACACAGAACAAACTCAAACGTCTAGAGAAGCCTGTAATGTATATATTTGATCTACTTTTCATGAGCTTTATTTTAATATACAGTTATTAGTTCTAAAGAAGGCACTACTGTAGTTTGACAAGTTACTGGCGCAACATAATGGTGCCAAGATTTTGTTCCGTAATAGAAAATAAAAAGGAACAAGATTTCCCCCTCCCCCAGTTTATAACAATCCGCAGAAAAAGGCAACTCATGTTGATGTAAGCCAGCAACAACATTAAAATATCTATCTGTAAAAAGCTAAAAGAATCCTGAGCTGTTCTAGAATATGATTCAATCTTTTTTTTTTTCCCAAATACTCATCAAGAATCTGATTTTATTCATTTTGACAAGAAGGACTTACTGTTTAGAATCATCGTCTGCATCATCATCATCTTCTAAATGTGCCACATGTCCCCTAAGAAAATGAAAAAGGTACTGTGGTTGAGTTGCATTAAAATTACCTTGGCTGTTGTAAAAAATTCTGAGCTCACAATCTACCTCTTTTATAGAATTTTACTGTCTTTTTGAAATCAGCTGCAATGTAGACAACCATGCCTCTCTCACAAGCTCTCAGCAAGCACAGGGACAAACAAGAACCAGTTGCAACAGACAAAAATCAATGCACAAATCACTTTTGAAACACACACAAGAGGAAAAAAGAAAGACAATTACCGCTGATGTAGTTCTTCTTCAACTGATTTTAAGAGACTCCTTCAGCATTAAATAAGAACAAGAACATAATTTAATTGTGGTACACAAGCACAATTATCAAAAGCCAGAACAAAAGCATCTTTGATTCTATCAGTAAATAATCCAAAGCATGTTATTTCAGCTGGCTTTCAGACTATTCATTCAGCATGCACATAAAAATGAACATAGCTGCAATTCTTTAAAATTTATTGTTCACATAACACCCTTTTACGTGTGTTTATTAATGTATTGCTATTAAGTGCAAAGGTCCTTTTTCCTCTTACTGTAAAACAAGGACTGTATTACTTTAATCCAATTTAAAAGAAATCCGTAAGAAAATCATAATACTAAACAAAATAAACAGACTGACAAGTATGAAACTACTGCTGGGATAAATTAATTCTTCCCTGGTTAATTTTTGTAACATTCTGAACTTTATACTCATGTTTTTGTCTGAAAACACAGAGAAGAATCACAGGACTAAGGAACAAGAGGATTTCAGAAGATATCAGTACTGATTTTCTCCCAATTAAAGACTGCAAAAATATCACGCTCTATGCTTAGGTTTTCTGCATTTTTAGTATGATTTAATTTAGCAAATCAAAGCTAGGCATCCTAATTCTGGCATACATAAATGTAATTAAGTAATTGTGTGTAAATGAAAAATTACATAGAAAATTATTTCATATGATTAATATATCAAGATGATTAAAGGTATGAGGATAAAGTTGAAGGGCTTGCTAAGAATGGTAAGTTTTATTTTTTAAAACATCTATAATTGCATGTTCTTAGGGCCCTACAAGATTAAAAAGGGCATAAAGTAATGTCAAAGAGCAGCACTGGCAGTTCCCAGATGGGATAAAATTGTGCTCTGAGAATATTTTTTGAAGAAGAATATTTTCTAAAGATGTTGACCAGGATAACAGCTTTTAAAAGGAAGCATTTGGTCCATACAGCCACAAATAATGAAAAGTGCTGCAATTCTATACCATTAGAGCTACTATTATTTTAGAAATAAATAAGTAATTTTGGAATTTTAACTCACAGAAACATTTTTGACTTATTTTACTACATTTGTTTCAGCTGTGTCTTTACATTAAAATAGTTTTGAATGAATTAAAGACAGAAAATGCAGTTGCTTACTCACTTATTTGCACCCAAAAAGTAGCCACACTGAGGACCATGACCATATTCCAGCTGTAGATCCTAAAACATAAGAAAATGAATCTTTTAAGAGGAACAGGTGAGCATCCTGCGCCCTGCTGCTGTTATCTCCTCTGCAACACCTGAGATACCAAACAAGCTGAATTCTCTGGCCTTCCTGCCCTGAAAAAATCTCCTCTCTGCCAGTTTGTTCCACCTCTAATTCCTTTTAATTCTGAGTTTAGCCCCTTCCTTGCACATAAAAGATCCTTTGCTCAAATAAAAGCCGCAAAAAGGAAACAAAACAAAAATAATACAATAATAAGAGGAAAAAAAAAAAATCAGGACTTTGCAATCTAATAGATTCCACAGAGAACCCAGCTACCCCTCACTGGCACATTTAGGGGTCATTTCAGAAGGGAAGTAGTTCTGGCAGGGAGCCTTTAGGACATGGAAACATTTGAAAAATAAGCAGAGGCCAATAAGTGTTTTTATCACTCTGGTTATACCAGTATCTGATATGTTAGGAAGACCTTTTATTTTGGAATAAAACAAAACAAACAAAAAAACCCCAAAAACAAAACAAACAAACAAAACAAACCCCAAAACAAAACAAAACCAGACCAAAAAAAAAAAAAAGAAAAAAAAAAAAAAAAAAACACCCCAAAACCAAAATTAACAAAGTTAAACACTCCAGCAATCATGGAGTACAGGCTACACAGAAAAAGATGTGACAATAGGCCTTCAACACTATTTTTAAAAAAACACCATAATGGTATAAATATTTAATGCATTAATGGAACACAGGGATTCCACTGAAGCACAATCAAATCTGCATCTGCTGGGAGAATACTGCTATAATTAGGGTCTATTTTTTTCTTCAGGTGGATCACAACAGGAGAAATCTGAACATGAATTTGTTCCCAAATAATGAGTGTATTCACCAGGAGAAACAAATTATTGATCACCTAAATTAGTGACAAATGGAGCTATACTCTTCCTTCTCAGGAAAAATTTTAGAAGTCTCCCACTATCTTCTGTTGAACAGGCCCCCTCCAGCTGCAACCCATATCTAAAAGCATGTCACCCTTCAGCAAAAGGCCCAGATACTCAAGCTTTAAGAGGAATAAACCTGCATTAGATGGGGCTGATCTTTCAAAAGTGCATTTTTTAAAAATCAGAGGAAAAGTCTCACACCAGTCTTTTATGTGATTTGCCAGTGTTCTGAGCTGATGAAGTAGAAACCACTGCAGCTCTCAGTTTCAGGCTGAAGGGCAATCATGTTACTACAAAGCTGTAAATACTGTTTTTTGCTTGCCAAGGAGTTTCAGGTTGTTTACTGCACCCTTTAGTCTGCCCTATAAAGCTAAGTAGTAGTTTGCACATGGGTGTGTCCACCACAGCTGTCAGTAGCATTTGGTTGCTTTGGTGACATTACATATTTTCCCAAAACAAGTGAAATATTGTGGAAAAAAAACTATGTAACTGCTAATTACTTGATGTAAAAGAATGTACAGATCAGTGGGCTGAATAAAAATGACAAATGCAAGCCTGGTGGTGGCATTTCCTGAACCATGGAGAGACAGACTTTTCAATCTCTGTATCAACTTTTTTATAAATCTTTGTTCCATAATTAAATGATCCCCTCAAATCACCAAACTCCATCCACTTCTATCAGTCTGACTCCTCACTGCCAGTGGATGTTCTACAATCCGCCAGCAAGAAACGGATTCAACTTTCGTTGATCCAAGTACTCCCATTACTTCTATGCAGCCTTGGAAACTTCCACCTGCAAGCACAAATATTTTGAGGATTCAGGCTCTGGAGCAGAAATTCACAAGACCGGAAACAAAAGATGTCACCAGACTCACAAGCAAGTAGGTTAAACAGGTTGTGTGAGCCTCTGTAAGAGGATGCCAGAACAAAGACTGGGAAATTGTTGAGCAAAGTAACCCCAGAACAACGTAATGAAATTTGAGATTTTCACCTTGAAGAGACCAGCTTTCAATGTTGCAAAATGTTGGGCAGACCCAAAATGTCTGTCCATTTGAATTTACACACTGTGCAATGTATGGCTATAGATACACTGTACAGCAATAAGAAGGAAATTATTGAGAGAAAATAAATAAACCCACCTGAAAAAAAAGCAGTCCTCCTCTGCCACCAGACCTTTTAAGAGTTACTAGAATTTTCCTTATCAAAGATGATTTCTGCCAGAATCACTTACATTTAAATGTTTTAAAGGGCAAAACCTTTGTTTTTATTCAGTTTACTGCTGTGTAACATACATTTGACTATGATTTTAATTGGACATGTATACTCTACCTAGTCCCTTTAAATATTGCTGGTTTTCACTCCAAAGGTAGGGTCACGTACTCCATTACCAGGGAAATTTCTCCTTTTGACCACTTGATAAATACCGAGAGCTAGAGAGGTTCTTAAAAGTGAAATAAATTTTTCTTCTACCTTCTATTCCAAATACATATAGAATTTATAATTTCATATTAACTAAACCTATTCTAGCCACATATTTGATATAGAAACATTGGTAAATACTGCATGTATCCAGCAAAGCCTCCAGTGCGTTGTTATACTGCACCAGAACATCCAACAGAAACAGATTTTTTAAAGCCACACTAAAGGTAGGAAATTTTATGAGTTATGGATTTTTACTGGGAAGAACACATTAGCATTATTTACTAAATTATGCGAAGTTATCCATCAATTTTATACATCTACATTAATATTTTCATTTAACATACATACACCCAATGCTGATTAGTTAATTATAACTTTCTTTAGATTTGACAAAATGACAAAGAATAAATCTGAGTGACTAGACAGATACATTCCTATAGAATCTTGAGATCTACTGCCAGCAGCAATGAGAAGAGGTCTATGATCTTGGTATCAAATCAAAGACACAACCCTAGGTTACCAATAGCTCATTCCTGAAACAACTCATCTGGGTACAACACGAGAGTGCTCTTTGCTGGCAGGGACTGCTTTGGAAAAAAGGTAATACAGGGAATGATTACCAGGTCTTCTCAACAGCTCAGCTAACATTTAAGAAAGCCGTTATGTAGAAAGCCACATCACACTCTTAGATAAATCACACGTACAAAGTAAACAGCGATTAAAAAGAATATTAAAAGCAGTATAGAGATTTCCTCTAAACATTTGATGGTAAGGCCAAGCCATGAAAAAAAATCCCAGTGAATGATCAAATCTAAAATACCTTCTGTGGCTTAAATTAAAAAAAAAATTGCTACTTAATTTCTGCAGAATTACATTGTAATTTATCTGCTACTGTATCTTTCACAGTGTTATTATCCTAATTTGTTCTATAGGACTGGGCTGTCCTGGAAATCTATTTTTTGCTGTTCAAGCCTCAAAAACAAAATTATGTATACAGCAAACCAGCAATTCACAGCTACTTCCTACATTTGCTATTCTCGAAATTTAACAAGACCATTCTAAGTAACAAAATTAAGACTTGAAATGTACAAAATGCTGGGGAAGTAACTCTGAATTTCAAAGAATGCAAATCACCTTTGGACTACTAACACATCACGTAAGAAGGCACATGCACATCTCTCAGTAAAATGACAAAGCAATTCCTATCTCATTACTTCATCAACGAGGAAGTTAATTTTTAAAAGAGCCTAACATTACCTAAGGCATATTCTATATTTTAATGCCTTCATTTCAATAAAAGGTGCATTCCTGAATTTCTCTGGATAGCCTAATGCATCAGAAATAGCAACTTGTATGTATACTTATTTTGAACAGGCTAAATATAATTCTTCCCTGGTGGCTGAGTGAGGTTTTGCTGTGCATTACTGTTACACAACCACTGTTCCCCTCTTCACTTGTATTTCAGTTCTCCATGCATTTTGCCTGTGAAAGACCCCTTGCTTCCTAGCAGTAAACCTGAGCATCTCCTTTTCTTAATTACTTTTTTCAAGCAGAAAACACCCAAAACATATAAGGGAGAAAAACAAAAGCGCAAAAACCACTGGTGTTTTTCCCTTCATTTCCACTTATTTTCTTCTGATCCTAAGGACCATGCTCCATTTCACTGCCTAAAGCCGAAAAAGGTAGGAAGACTCTCTGAAATTCAATATTGATAGCTGTAATGTGGTTTTAGAGTTGTTAGTTAATAGGAATCTCCATGGCTTCCCAGCAAAGAAAAAGCATATGGATGTATATGTAGTAAGGAGAAAAATTACGTAAATTAAAGAAAAATGCTCCTGGGTAAGGTTCTCTGTTACCTGTATCAATCTCTAGTTCAATCTTTTCCTACCAATATTTTGGCTTTTCTGCCACAACTAATTAAAAATCACAGAATAGCTATGAGGAAACACATTCCTAAAGCCAGCTGCTACCAAAAACGATCACAAATTATTAAACCCAGAGTATATTTATGAGCCAAAAGAAAACAAAAATCAACCATGATAAAGTTATTTAAATAGAACCAAATGTATAAATGCACCTGACAAGGACAACAATGCAGAAAGCATTGGAGCTGCAAACCTCTAACTGAATTCTTTGCTTAAAGTCCTAAACTAATGTTACAACTGAACATTTCAGTTGTTGTAACAGCTGAAAACAATCGTAGGTTGGAACCTGAGATATCAAAGCCAAGTTTTGTTCAACTCCTCTGTCACTTCAACAGTGGAATTCCACACTTTTCACTGTGTGTTGTATCCTCCAGGTTGAATTACTCCAGGCCCCTACTTTAAGCAGAATTGACCTAGAAATCACCAGGTGTTCCTTCCCACTTCATCTTTTTTTGGGGAATTCTCTGGTGGTATTTCCCACTTAACAAGGTGTGCAGCCCAGTACTCCATGTATGAACCAGAATTATTTTCCAGCTCACTACGAATGGGAAGAAAAATGTTTTGCCACAGAATTTCATTGCAGACCAGGATTACCTAAAAGAAAATATTTTCATTTGGTTCAACGTGACATTTTGTTTTGAGTTAGAACAACAATAAGCTTTTGTGACTCAGGATCAATAGCAGAAGTTAAAAACGTCCCAGAATAAAGAGTACATATTTTTAAAGGTGACTTTTAGATCATTTCCTGAACTCACTGCAAATGCAATGCTGAGCTCTGGAACTTACTTGAGCCAGGATCCAAACAATTGTTTCTAAAGTATACAGAAAGACAGTGAAAAGATCTACCTTATGCAAGGTCTAATGTGCACATAAGATTAAGAAGGCAAAATAAGAACATGAAGAACTCTAAATGACAGGAAGTAGCATGTGCAAAAAAAACTCAAAGGATGGAAGGTACCCAAGATAGTTTCTGAGAAACTTGTTGTCTTGTTGCAGAAAAAATAAAAAATATATATCCTGAAAGACAGAAGAGCCTGTAACTAGGGCAAAATAGTCTGTTATTAATTTAGCAATGAATCAAAGGAGTATGTTTGTAGAAGATGAAAGAGAAGCACTATCTTGTCCTTTCTGATTGCAATTTGCATTAAGGAATACGGGGGTTTGGATACAAAATTTTTCCTACAAGACTTGTACTGAATTTCTCCATTTTTCTGGCAGATCCAGGCAGGTGTCTCACAAAAGCACAGGTGGAAAGAACGGAAGAAGAAAAAAAGAGAAATTATTTTTAAGGGTAGCCACACAGTAGGCATCAAATGTTTGAAAGGCAATGTACATAAACTGCCACATGATCAATCCAGCTGTGCAAAATCCTGTCACTCACTCCTCAAATTTGCTTTCAACATAACTGGATGTGGCCCAAAATACACCTCAATCTGCGACAACTTTTTTATGATCTTAGCTCTGCGAAGGGGTTGTTACTTATGAAGTATTTTATAAAACCAGTACAACAGCAGGGAAAGAGCCCAACAGCAGTAGGTGGTACATCATGCTTGTGAAAAACTATAACCATTTCCTCCTGATAACATCTGAAAAATTCACATACCACTTCAATGAGCATATCTGAAACCAATACTGTCAGAGCAGGAGTGGGGGGAAGAGACACAGAGAAAGAAGCTCTGATTAGTGCATCCTACAGAAGAATGAACCAATTAGTAATTATCTCCTCTAAGGGTTAGATCATACTGAAGAATCTCACAAATAGGCAATGCATTACTACCAAGTCAGAATTCTCCACTTTGATTCACAATGAGCTCAGGAAGATGTGAAGAAAGCAGTGAAACAGAAAAAGTGCTGTTGAGTGACTTTAAAAACACATCTGACAATTGTGACAACAACAGTACTTGGTAAGTTTTATAACAGTCACAATTTCTGAAGAGTGTATTGAACAGCACGGGGTAGAAGAAGGATGGGAAAGGACAGTCCAGTTATGAGACATGTTCTCATTCTGCTCTTAGACCCACAGACACCAGACTAGCAAGATATGAGACAAGACTGAAAGTAGCCTTATAAAAATATTTTAAAAGTGTTGAACTGCAAAAAGGAAACCAAAAGCAAACCAAACTGAAAAGCCAAAACCACACTCTCCAAACCAGAGGAACTGCACAGGATGGGGGTGTTGCCCTCAGGTAGGGAAATCTATGCTACTGATCTCAAAACAATTTGTGAAACATTCTTATATGGAAGCAATACAGAAATTTCTTTCCAAGAAAGGCAAAGATGGTCTAAGCTTTCACTAATTATGATTCAAGTCACACCAGGCCAACAGATCACATAACAAACAAACAAAAAAAACTCTAAGAACAAAAAACATCACATGAAACCCAAGACATTCTCAAACACTCCAGTTTCCCATCTTCCTCTCAGTGCACTTATATTAAGCATCTCACAAATCCAAGAAAGTTAGTAGATTAATGCTCTTCATTTAGTACAGAATGTTTCTTCCTCTTTCTCAACAGTTTGTCCAAGGCTTGAATGCATTACTTATCTAACTACACAAAGACCAGAGCAATAAGGAAACTCACTTCCTAGAGTAAATTCTACAGTGTGACACTAACAAACCAAATTTTTAACCAGTGCAGCAGCAGAAAATTTGGAAAATGTATCAGCCTTTTAAATGATGCCAAATGCCATTGAAAACAGTTGAGCCCACTTTCTGTTATTTCTATTAAGTGTATATTCATCCTGTAACATAATTACCATCTGAACAATTCAGAGATTTAGTAATTTTATAGTCTTGCATGGGATCATTATAAAAAAACAAACCTCGCAGACAGAAATGCAAAGAAAATGTTTCTTCTATTTTCAATCACCCTCCAAAAAATTACCAAATGATGCATAATAATTATGTATAAGAAATTAGAATGAATGCACAACACTAAGCCCCTTCTACAACAGTGATTCAAGTAAATATCAACACAGGTTAAATACCACAAATGATGCACATAAGAATTTTTTTCTACACTATAGAAATACACATACAAACTAATAGTAACATTGAATGATTTTTACATATGAAAACACTACTACTACAACAACAGGACAAAACATGAATTTGGAAAAAGGAAAACAAGGACAAAACTAACACTGACAAAGAAAGGCATAAGACAAAAAGTACCAGGTTAGATCTTGCAGTGTAGTATATGTCTTCTGAATTGTCCAAAAAATCGCTACTGTCAGGCTGTTCATTAGATAGAGATCAAGAAAAGCAAATTATTTATATTGTGACTGAAAGCCAGGTGCACATAAAAGTATATTTTCTTGCTTAAAAAACAAAGATACTGTTAGTTGAAACTCAAAACCAGGTTAAGACAGTTCTCGGGATGGGTGTAAAACACAGCTAAGGGAATGGTCACATTACCAAACACCAAAATGATGAATTATTGCTCATCAGCTGAGCTGTGTCAATGTGTGACAAACTGTCCCAGCAAGAGTCCAGTTCAACATCTCAGGGCAGCACTGACAATAACTCGTCGCGCTGCAGGGCTCCAGTGCTTTGTGCACTCACACACACACATAACTGAGTCTAAGTTTAAGCACGCTTGGTGAGACAGAAGCAAAAGCATCAGAACTACTTTAATGAAAACAGATCCACACTGTTATTGCTGGAGGAAGAGAGTCATCTCTTGCTCCCACTTCCATCTCAAAGACTTCCTCTGCCAGAGTGGGTAGATTGCTACAAACCTCTCCCACAGCATGGTTTGTGCTGAGGCTCTTTGCTAAAGCATCCATTCTTTGACTAGGTCACTTTTTTGAAATTTGCCATGCCAATTTAAATTGCCCACTGGTTCTTCAGCTAATCCATAACTATATGCTTTTAATTTGGTCTCTGGACCCAACATGAATATTTTTGAAATCATAGATCTGTTTTATCTGGGAAGAACATATCAGGTCTGCATGTTTCTTTCTGACATTAGGCATGGAGCAGTTAATTCTTCTCTTCAGAAAGATGCAAACAAACAGCTATAGGTGTTCCATGTAGATAGGGAGATGAGGCAAGTTCCTTGGACAGGTTTCACATATGCAACATCTGACCAGAACAGACAGTACTAAGATATTTTCTTATCAGCAGAATTAATCTGGATGGTTTAAGTCCCCTTACCAAGTAGCAAGAACTTCTGAGATTCCAAAGTGCAAAGGTCCTGACTGCTAGCACAGTGTAGGAAAAGGCTCAATTCCTCCTTTCCAACACCACCTGTCAAAGAACAGCTCTCAAAAGCTGTGCTTTAAACCCCTTCGAAAATCTCTCTCCAGTTTAGCAACTCAGGCTCCTAGGGTGCAATGAAAGCACCACTGTCCCATACCCACTATTGTTTGTATAGTCAGTGACTGATAAAAAGAAAGAAATGGGAGTAGTATTTTTAAAACTTGAACCTCTCCACTAACATCTTTTTACAATTACCACTATGTGTATAAATAAAATTCTTAATGAGCAAAAGCATGCTAATTTCAACTATACAATGCCTCCAATTGTATTCTCTTTATAATCCAGACTATGCAAAGACAGGGAAGCAAAGACAAAACTTGGAATTAGTTCAAAAATAATTTTGAGTTAAATGATGGGTTTATGGTGGAAGCACTGCCTTCATGATCATATTTAATAAAAACTTACATAACCAGGGCTCCTAAACGACGCTGTTATGCAGTTATGTCAAGGTCTAAGTAACACATCTGAAATACTTGTCTAAATCCTACATGTGATTTGGTAATCACATACAGGATTTGATATAATTTGGTATGTTCTCCATCTCAAACAGGCACCAGAAACTGAGGCTCCCTGTCCAGCCAGTTCTGAGGATGAGCAAGATTAAATAAAACCTCATACATCCACAGTCTGCTGACCCACTACCAAAGGGCAAAGCACTTGGAAGGATTATTTCAGTACAACTACAGAGCACCACAAGGAAGTCTGTGTCAGAAATCCGACTCACATGTGGTTTGTGGACTAGAGAAGTACATTCCTAAGTACACACCCTTCCAAAAACCAACTCAGAGCAAAGCCAGTGTCCCTCCCACCTATTTACTAAGCCAACTTTTTCTCCTTAACACCTGCCTTAGAAAAACAGAGAACACATAACTCTGCAGTGAGGAAGCAAAGGAGTGTCTTTTTATCCAGGAATGTGAAGAAACTGCCCAAGTGCACAAATATGGAAAGCAACAGTTTCCATAGAAGAGAGGAAGCTTCTGCAATTGTGAGACAGCACAGACACCTTTTGCCTCACAGCTTGAGTTCTCACACCCCTTGTACCGATGGGTCCACAGGAAGAAACCATTGGCAGTACACCTTGACAGAAAATAGCTGCCAGACTCAGCATGGCTCAGCTGTGATGCAGGGCCACAGAAGGATTATTCACAGAGGAAAGTCTTTTAAAACGCATTGTACCTCTCCCTCTAGCTCTCAATTTTATTATTTCCATTGTCAATACAAGAACAATGGGGAGAAACAGTTGAGTACACATAGGAATTCTATTATTTAAAAATAACTCTGTTAATAAAGGGAATTATATACTGGGCAGTGAGGGATAAAGGATAGAGGAAACCTGCAACATAATGGGCTGTTGCTTAGCACATACAGCACACCTGGCAGAAACCACAAATAAGGAGGTTTGCTATATACAGTGAATGTAATGGCACAAAAATCCCACTACATTACAACTTGTCAGCAAAAATCACTAACAAGTTTAGTAGTACCAAGGAAGCATGCTACACATCTTGGATTTCTCCTCCCCCACAGATATTTCTAGGGATTAATGTGTAGTGCACAGCCCATGCTACGTGCTACTCACAAATTCATGATGTGGCTCTGTCTCTTTCCTCAAGGGTGGATCAAACTTTACCTGGCCAACTAAAGAGGAGAAAAAGAAAATAAGAAGTTGGACTACAGTTAGACAAGACTTAGCTCCAAAGGCTAACAAAAAATGAAAATGCAGTTTAATGAATGTATCATATCCCCACTGACAAAAACTTGTGACACATGGACATACCAAACTTGTGCCTGCTAGGAACTAATGGGCACAGCAAGTACTCTTTTATCACAAAGGCAGCCCAATCATGGTTTGCCTCACCTTCTCATTAGAAGGAACAGGAAAATCACTGAGCAAATAGGGCAGTGAAGTGTCCTCTTTAGAGGTGCAATACAGCTCTACTTTATAGAAAAAACCTATCCAAATTCATATTCTTCTGAGAGATTCACTAGCACTAAAGAGTGCTGAATGAAGTTTGGCATTAATTACCCAAATTTTCCAGGACAACTCTTTGGCAGGACTTCTTGAACATTCCTACTCCTGATTTTAACTTCAGAAAAGACAGCTAAAACTCTAATTATTGCTCTGATTTAATTCAAGCAAAATAATTACTATAACTTGGGGATGGAGTCTGCTTTTAATGGCCAGAGATCAACCACCTTCCATCCTGACCCCTACATGACTGTCTCAATTCAAAAGCAAATCCAAGACACTAAATTAAGGAAGAAAAAATAATCCTTTGCCATTCTGTTACCCAGCTGAATCTGGCATTGGTCTGAATATCCTTGCTGGAGTAACACATGAAACTATCAACCAGCTCTCAGGAGAGCTCTGTGTCTTGTTCAATTAAGATGAAGCAACAGTGAACTCTGCTGAAGTGCTGACAAAGGGTGTACACCAATATTTTACAGAACCTATAATCTTAAGTGAAACAGTCTAAGCTTTTATTTTCTTATGCATCACTAAAAATGTTTCTATGTATGTCAGATACCCAAAATACCAGCTGAAATAATATCAATAATTAAATACATCATACTGTCACACTACACATGCTTACAGTTTATTTCGGAGCGTGTCTTTTCTTCTCTCCCATTTCTACTTGTTGAATGAATTCTGTGAGGCACAAGAAGAGGCTAGAAGTGAAAAAAAAAATTTAATACCAAAATATACTCGCTTGAAACCCTGTATTGCGTAACACTTTTTATCAGGCTTCTTTAGCATAACATTAAAAAAATCAAGTGAAAGCTAAATGTAAAAATTGCATGCATTTTTTAATATATTAAAGTTAGAATTATTTGGAGACATTTTAACTGTTGAGTGCCCTCAGTATAAGGGATTTTTAGAACACTTCATTTGAGCAAATAAAGCTAATGCTGGCCAGCACATTTGTCTTTGCTCATATAGCATTTTCCTTTTTCACCATTCAGTTTAAGGGTATTGGTAGTTTTTAAAATAAACAGTAAGACTAAACCTGACTCACTGGTAGTTGACATTCCACTAGATATCAAAATCATTTTCCCAGCTTTTAACTTAAACTGATTTCTAAAATGTCATCAGTTACATTATTTAAGGAGATGAGAAATCTACCTGAGGTTTTCAAAGCTGAATAGAAAGGAGTATTCCTGGTACTCCTGTGCTGTGTGGCAAGAGACATAGCAAAATTTCTAAAAATTCACCTTCATTTATAGTCCACTTCTGGATTTTCCCTTGAATTTCCATTTACTTCTCTACAGAATGAAGTGTTTTGTACTTTAAGACCTGGCTTTCTTTTTTTGCTTCTGTTGGATTTTCTCTGTTCTTTCTACATTCACCACTGCAAGCTCTCAGAAATGGGGGCAATGTCCATCTTTGTTCACTTCCTCAAGGTCCGTGGTGAGCACCTTTGCATGTGAATCACCCTTTTGTGACTAATATTGTTGTTACTGTACTATCACAGAGTCATGAGTAGCTCAGAAACTCTGTTTATTCCTCAAATACTTTCTGCAAACATGATTTCCCTTCTCCCCATTTTATCACACACTACTTCCTTGATTCTTGTTAGGATCCAACACATGCACATGATGTTTCACCTCCCATTTTTGTTTACTTTTCTCTTCCTTGAAATTGGAGTGACTTACAGACTGTGGATGTGTATTTTCTCCCACACATCTCACCAGCAGTTTTTTTTTGTTCCTCAAAGTTTGTGTCAATCTTTCCCTTCCACAGTTCCATTTTGTCTACTGTGCACTCTTTGGGCTTCAAAAATGTTTGGCTACAGCATGTCAAGGTTTGACCTGCTACCACGTGCTGGAAAGTTGCTCATTTATAACCTTTCATTAAGAGGCACTGCCTGGCTGTGTCTGATGTGTGTGCATCTGCAATTCCAGCACCATGAGCCCAGCTGGAGCAGGGATAGGGGGTATTTCCACCTCTGCAGCAATACTTGAGCACTTGCACACTGACACAGATGCCTGTGTGGCACTACAGACAGAGCCTGTCCTCCTATCACCTTCTTCATGACCACAGAATCACACTCAGGATAAAATCTTCATCTCTCAGTCATGAGGACAAAGTCCTCAAGTCACCCTGAAATACCTGACTGACAACAGGCTGATACAAACACCTGACGTCTGAGCTGTGCAAGAGGACAAAGGAACGTAGGCTGACTTCCCGACACAAGTGCCATTTGGGCACAATTTCCATCATGGCACAGATCTCAAAACCAATCATCCCCAAAACTTGCAGTGTGCTAGGCAAGAAACATGAGCATTTCCCTCCTTGCAACCTCTTCAGCTAATATCACATTTACCCTGAGAATCACTGTCATAGAAATAGGGAGAACAAGCAATTGTCACCATCTCCTAAGTCCATTGTCCCAACCAGAGATCCTGCCCATGACTGAATGGGAAATGAAGTAAAGCCCTCCATGAGGTGGGGTGGGGAAAAATACTGCAAATGTCAGTTTCAGATACAGCTGCCAAATGAACGACAACTACATGAACAGGAGAACCTTTTTAATTGCACCCAAATAATGGCATGGGCTTTAGTGCTCACACATGAAACACTTCACCTTTGAGTTTAGAACGATTAAAGATGCAGTATGGTATTCCTCAGAGTGGTGGCAAATCCAAATCTATTTCACAGCTCTGTGGCCTATGCAAGCAGTAACAGATTGCACCCCCCTAAAAGCAGCACAGGCCAGGTGAAGACCTGCCACCACAGTGGGCAGATTTGCCTTTCAAGACCACTGACAGAGGAAAAACCTCTCTAGTCACCAAAAAAGAAAAAACAACCCACCAAAAAACCTCAAAACATTAACACCTCCACCCAAAAAAAACTCCACAGCTCTAAAGAAACTGGGGAATAGGTCTGAAGCTCTCAATTCTCAAGGGAGTTTTCGGGCAGTTATGTTGTACCACGTTTTGTCACTTGTCTTGATTTTGATGGACACATTCAGGAAATTGTGACAAGTACAGGACTGGCCAATCCCTAAATTAACATCTCCAGCTGCCTCTGTGAGCAGATGAGTTTTCAAGATAGTTAAATTGTGCATAAAAGCAGCACGTACACTTCTTATTCCTGTTTATTATAGGAAAGATCATAATGCCAACGACTGCTCTGCCTGTGGTGAGGTTCTTCCCCTGAAACACAAAGCTTCTCCCCAGACCAGGCCCAGATTTTGTTCCTGATACCACACTTCATTATGAGATAACTGATAAGTCATACAGTAGACAACAGAAGAGCCCTCTAAATGCTAAGTCATAAAGCACATACAAGAGTGAACACTATTTTGTAAGCTAAGAAACACCTCCTAAAGGGCCTCAGAGCGCTCACTGATCACTGAGCAGAGAGAACCAAAGGACACTAAAGAACTTATGGTGAGATCCAAGTTACTCAGTGCTGACTCCATGTGAAATCAGACACCCTTCTCTTAAGTGACCTGAAAGCCAATCACTTTCAAGCATTTCTTGTGTGCTAGCCTTTGAAATTTTTTTAAATCAGAAAAATCTACTAACTTTTCCTTCCACTCATGTACATTTGCTTTTAAAAGTATTGACTATTATTCCATCCTTATGCCTTCATGTCTTTCCCTCTCATTTGGAAAATGCATAAGCACTGCACTCCATAACACAAAAAATTACCTATTTCATTTTGGCTTCTTTCCATACTTTTTATTTTAGCTTTTAAGAAAGACTTGGTGCAAGTCAACTGGTCTTTGCTGTTCAAGGGGGTAAAAGCTCATTTAACTTGCAAAATCTGAAAATTAGTCCCTTAAATTAGTTGCCTCTTTTAAGCTTCTTTTCCTCTGAAGGCATTTTCAAGCTAGTTTACCCATTAAAAAGAACCTAAAATATGTAATCAAAGAATCAGTGGCATTTGTGTTAAAAGGATTACATTTTTTTCTTAAAAAGAAAAAGAAAAAAAGGCCATCAGTTAGGAATTGTAAACATTTGAAAAGTATTCACTAAAGTGCAGGAAAGTATGAAGACAGGATGAAGTAACAGAATATCTATCTCTTTTATTTAATAAACACATCAGTCCTGTGCTGTTTATCATCTTACATAAGCAGACTACTTTTCCCAGCTGTTTGAGCAGAAAATCAGAAACTCTTTGACAAAACTAAGTGAAATTAAGTTTTAGAGTATTCTAAGATGGAAAAACACAATCTGCAAAAAACACACATCAAACCATTGAACAAAAACAACTATGGCATCATTCTCTCCTACACAGGTATAAAATTATTTTTTATGAATGCTTTCTTTGTAGATGGAAACATAACTCCACAAAGAAACATACAGCAGAATGCACGACAGAACTTGGGACTGGAGAAGCAGACCACATTTACTCTTTCAAAATTGCTGAAGAACAGCAACAGAATTTTGAAGTACTTAAATTTCTTTCTCTTCAAGTTTCCCTTCCCAAAAATATAGTGATTTTTGCTAAGTGTCTGTATGAGTGACAGAGCAGCACAACTAAAAGTAAAAGCAACCCTTGAGCCTATTCTCAGGTCACAAAAAATCCTGGGGCTCAATAAATCACAATCATTTAGTTTCACTGGCAAACAAAAACTTAACCTGATTCTATGATTAAAAGATATTCCTACCTCAGGATCATCATCATCAAAATCATGGAAAGTGGAATGATCAGGATTATTCATTTTATCCAGAAGTTCAATGGCAAGACTTCGATTTAATGGCTGGGTAACAAAGGGATGCTGAAAGACAGAAGGAAATACAGAAATTAAAATTCCAGCCACTGACATTAAGCATATTTTAATTTTATAACTAAAAAAAACCCCAAAAACAACAACAACAACAAAAAAAAGCCACCCTCATACATAAATTTATACCTGTAGCAACTTTTCAGCTGTAGGTCTTTTTTTAGGATTTTTTGTAAGTGCCATTTTCACAAAATGATGGAAACTATTGGACCTGTAAAACAAAGTGCAAAACATTAAAATCAATTTCCCAGTACACTACATTCACTATGTACTGAAACAAAAAAGTACTTACCATTTCATTTTGTCCTTTAATTTAGGAGGCTGGAAGTTGCTTTTTGTCATTAGAAAAAGTGCTCTGAAATAAAAGAACAACAGCATTTCTGTGGTTATGCTGCAATATATGAGATAAATTATTAAACACTTTATTTAATAGGCAGGAAGAAGCCCCATCAGTTTAAGACTCAACCAGGACTTTATAAACTTATGCACCAGAAGGAGTTGTTACAGTTTCTGTCCTGTTCACTCAGAACACTCACAGCCCAGTGCCCTTGCAGTACACCCAAAACCCACAAGTACACAAATAGCCATTTCTTCAAATGGATTATTTAATTAGCTGCATTTATCCACCAAGCTCTAACCCCTTACTAACCTCATTGGATGCAGGTCAAACATTGGAGGCTGAAGTTCAGCAAGCTCTATTGCAGTTATTCCAACTGCCCACAGATCACAGAGTTGGTTATAGCCACCTTTCCTCTCTACTGCAGCAACTTCTGGTGCCATCCTGAACAGTAAAAGACATTTCTAGGTAAACCTCTCAGCACAAATCAAACATTCTTTGTACACATAGTATTCTCTTCCTTAAAGCTCTCAATCTATTAAGTCACAGTATACACAGATATACACACACATAAGTGTGTAAAAAAATTACGCAATGTACACCTGAAGTTTCCCTCAGTCATCTTCTAGAAACTAATAGGCAGTTTCTAAAATGGTTATTTAGGAGTAAGTGAATGAAATCAATCTGTCACAGACTAAATACTACTCAACAACCAAAGAGCCCGAAGTATAATTATTCAACTACAGTAAAATCCACATAATATCCAAATTTACATACTGCCCAGAAAGTGATCCACTGACTTTGAAGAAAAGAATTCTACCAAGAGAAAAAGCAATAAAATGTCAGCTTTCTTGTATCTTGAAAGTATGAGACTCATTGTCATCTCTGTATCGAGCACTCCTTGTTTGTAAAGTCTGTCTCCCTCATGTCAGGTGACCTCTTTAAGTCAACAAAGTAGTTTCACATCTCAGGTGGCAAAAATGAACAAACATAACTGGCAAATAAATAGCAATACCTAAAGGAAATGATTCACTTGGAATTGTGACGTGTTTTGAATGGCCAAAGTGAATTATGAATTTGATTGTCCTACATAGCCCTATGAGGTGACCAAAATGTTAGCATTTCTTAGCTTTGAGCTCTATCATTCAGATCACTTGAAAAGCAGCACTAAATAACTCAATAAATGTAAAAAAGGTGAAGTCACTTAGAGAGTGCTCCAGCAGATCAGCAAGCAGCATCTCAACTGATGCTTTATTCAAATACAGATACCCTGTGGTCACAGCACCAAGCCTGCCAGAGCTCAAAAAGTGTTTGGACAATGCTCTCAGGCACATGGTGTGACACTTGGGCATGTCCTGTGCAGGGCTACGAGCTGGACTCAGTGACCCTTGTGGGCCCTTTCCACTCCCTATTTGTAGATCTGAAAACATCAGCAGGTTTGGTGGTAGAATATACTTCACGTTTGCATAACTAAACTATATTTAGATAAATTTTTCCAGAGTTCGTTAAAAATCCCAATCACTTTAAATCAAAAATGAGGGAGTTACCACAGCAGAGGGGGAACATGGGTTAAACATTTAAATGGAAGGGTTACTAGCACTGTAGTTCACCTGCCCTGAGTCACATGTAGATCTAATGGCCACTAAAACCTTCACATGGCCTGTTTCAACTAAATTTTCTTCTCTACAAACTCAAAAATTTTGCTTCCTTGCTTCCACTTTCAAATCTTTCAGAAGCTTTGCAAAGAGCAACCGATGCTTTTCATCAGCATTTAATGTATGTAATCTTTCAGAGTTATTATTTAAGGTCATTTGAGAAGACTGGCATGATTTGAAAGTTACAGGCAAGGACCGAGGTCACCCAGACATCTTGGGAAAGAGACACAAACCAATCACACAATCATGACTGATGGCTGTTTGTTAATCTGAAAGGGAAGTGAAGCCTCGGTGTGAAGAAGAACACTAAAAATACTATGCTTGGCTATTTCTAGTCAATACTTGAATATAGGGTTTTTTTCATTATATACATATATTTATCTTGCACCTACCATGCTGTCAGTCTACAGAATATTAGTATCTGTCTCTAAAACATATGACAGAAGTGCTGTTTTACAGTGGAGAACATGTCTCATTTACTTCAAGGTGAAAGGAGACAACCACTTGGGAAAGGATAAAATGAAAGGCAGAACTTCAAATAAGAAAAATTACACACACTAGTTGAATGGGGAAGAATAGAGACGCAGTACAGACAGACTGCATCACAGAATTCAATCAGTTTAGGTAAATAAGGGGGAAAATAGATTAGAGAAATAGTTCACAAGTGGCAAAATTCTGTAGATCTGTGAAGACAAAAGAAACTCATCAACTGAAAAGTTGTAAAAAAGCTGTATCTGGGCTGGAGGGGAAATTACATAAAACACCAACATGGAAAATCAGGGAATAAAAAAATACATAGGAGCAAAGTTAAAAACAAGCAAAATTGCTTCTAGTTTTTAGGTTTTAAAGATAAATTTCAGTTTTAAAGATTTAATTAAGATAAATTAGTCAACAGTGATGGCACTACACAGCCTTTGAAGTTTTCAGAGGACTAAAGCCTTTTCTCTGACAACTCAGCTAATTCAGGATTTGAAATAAGTAACACAGATATGATCACCAGGAAGTCTGACATAGTCTTTAGTGGTTAGTCTACCCAGAAAGTGTCAGAGCATGCCTTTATCACAAATTTTCAACTGTATTAAATGTGTCACCATTATATTAATGGTCAAGTAAAACACAGTTACCAATATGGGGTGCCAATGAATGATTTCCTTTTGGCAATTGTAGCTGTTATCTGTGCAGATACTCCAAAATCAGCTATTAAAAAAAAGGCAAAAACAAAATGATAGTTAACAAGTGATTTGATGTAATTAATTGTTAATGAACACAAGTTTGGTTTCCCCACTGTTAAGAGGTTCTTAAATATACTGGAAATAGTTAACAAAAAATAAATAACAAAAGCAAATAAGAGAAACTTGGTCTGTCTCATTGGTTAGCTCCCCTCAGTCACCTGCCAAACATGCACACAAATGTCCCTCATCCACATAAGGAAAAGCAGGCTGGCACAGAACACCTAACAGGTACATGAAGAGTTTTAATAAGACAGAACACCTCATTTTGTGTCAAAGAGATTCTTTCAGATAAGCTTTCAAGGTACATTTCACATTTAAAGACTCTGGATAGTAGACTTTATTAAAAATTTATAAAACCCTGTGATTTGACTTTCTTTTTTCCCTTATAATATCAGGTCTTTTACTTCACTGTTCCAAAATTACTTCAGCTAATCCTCAGATACTAATTGGATGGTTTAGTTAGATACTACCAGCAAGATAAAAAGAATTCTGATATTCACTAATTCCTTACATGAACCATCACCTCATAAACAAATCAGAACATGCTGCTTCTTAGAGCACATAAAAATTGTATTAATAATTTTTAAGAACTAAGATGTATTAACTCACCTAATTTTACATGTCCATTATCCGTTAAAAGAATGTTTGCTCCCTTTAAAAGAAAGACGTTTACTTGAATTAAAACATCCTGATTCTTCCAATATCACATTAAAAAGAAGAAATATGTGGGATCTTCTTACAGCAAATTAGGGGCCAAAGACAAAGCAAGGATCGTGTTAGATAAATCCGCAGCCTTATCAAGGAAATGTCAGTGAAATCAGCAAGCTGCCATTCTGTTATTTAAAAATCTCCTTGGATATACAGTGTTTTTCATTAATTTTTAGTTTAGCCTATAGTACTATGAAGTTTGCATTACACAAAAACCTCTCAAACAGTATTTGCCTGTGCTGGTTAATTCTTACTTTTTTCTATTTACAATGACTCAAAGGAAACGGGAACTCAAAAGGTCAAAGTGGAAACAATTTCATTTTCTTTTCATAAGTAGGAGCACATTTTGTCTTGTTTGAGAGCCATGCTTATAATTATAGCCTTAAGGACCTGCCTCAATAATCAAGCATTTAGCAAAGCTACTTCCGTCCTTACGCAACAGAGATTCTGTTCATGCTGGATTTGGAGAGGTCATTTTTGTGTGGCTGTGTGTTCCACTCACTTCAGCTCAATAACCAAAACTAACCCATAGCAGAGGTTTGTATTACAAAATTACAAGATGAAAGTATTGAGAACAAACCTGATTTGAAGACTGAAACCAGGTACAGATTGAGCTGAGTGAAGGCTAGAACTGGCGAAACACAGCTCCAAATGTCAGCACTGCACTGCCCATCAGGTGGATGGAAAGGCAGCAGAGACGAACCTCCAAAATCCTGTGTTTTTACAGAGTGTGGCTTTTCCCAGAGCAGGAAAAGTCAGTGTGCAATAAAACGCAGCTAACTTGGCCCATGCTGCACAGGCACAGTTAATGAGCTTGGCAAACAGTGTAACAGCCCTGCTTACATGCTCTTGACCTTGTTCACCTTTACAGCTAACAGGACAGGTACTCTAAACATGGAACTTAGCTACTGAGGGAAGCAAACACAATTCAGCAGTCAGGCAATCAGCAGATGAAGACAGTATTTTTCCATGCTCGTGAGAACACCTTTATTTGAAAAAAAAAAATCTTCTCAATGTAAGCACCATCAGCATTTGTTTATTAGCACGGTTCTGCTTAGAAAAAGTATCTGTGCACTGTATCCTTAAAAGCATTCTATAAAGTATAACACTTAAAATTGGTGCCTGAAGTAATCCTTCATTCAGAAATTACTTTTGTGATTGCTCAAAACCCTAATTACTTTTGTGATTGCTCAAAACCCATGTATTCTTCTGCAGCCATTGAGAACAACTTGCAATCAGGCTGCATGAAGGCAACCACAGTTGAAGCTGCTGGGGAAAAAAAAGAAACCAAAACCAGCCAAACCAACAACATGCAACAACACAAAAGAATATGATGATTTACTGTCATTTCCACAAGGAAGCTTGCCAGGTTTGGAAGAGCTTTGGAAAGACTAGGTAGTAAAATTTCAGGAACAAAAAGTCAACAGGAAGTCAACCAGAAGGAAACTATAACAGAGTGTAAGAGTCTGAACAAGCCACTTTTGATATAGCTTTGGTGAGATGGAGATTTAAGTCAGTCAGTACTAATAGCCTGATTTGCAGCGCCCTCTCTATTTTTGGCATGCGAGGGAGGGGACAGAAGCAGTCTCCAAGAAGCACACAGAACAGCAGCCTCTGCCCTGCAATCTGCTCACCACGATGCAAGAAGCCAAAGCAAGAGCTCTGCTCACTAGCTGGTTCAAAAATAAGGGTATATGGAGCTCCCTGGAAAGGCTGTGGGAAGAGCAAACCTTTCTTTTGCACAGAGCACACACCCTGACAGCAATCTGAACACACACTGCTCTGGACACCAGCCGATGGCTCAATTTCACAGCACTGGTTCACATAAACAGTATGTGCTTCAAAAACTATTCCCATGCATGCATTTTAAAGAGATTTTTCTTCCTTGGGCAAAAACTTTTATTTCATTCCAAAAGATTAAGGCTCCCTACATATTCAGAAATGTACTGAAAATTGATATGTAACAGTAAAGACCACTGGAGGTAATGTAACCTATTTTAAAAGCACCAAAAGCCCTTTCAAGTTTTTACTTACCTTTATATCTCTGTGCATTTTTCCTTTACTGTGAAGGTAATATAGTCCCTGCATAAAATATTTAAAAAGTAATTTAGTCCAACATTTTTCATTTGACATAAATTTCTTATTTAATTACCACATCTATTTAGGATCCAATTTAATCATCTAAATGACTCATTGACTGAAGAACATTTTTATATTTCAGTGTAATTTGCTGTAAATTTCCAGATCAAATAGATGTAGCAGCATATCTAATATCTTTATATAAAGCTGCATATCTAAATATCTCTATATAACAATATTTAGACATTTATCTAGTATCTAAAACACAGGATAGATGGAAGTAATACCAGCCACTACACCTACTGGAAGAAGAGTATTCCCCAGACAAGTTTTCCTCTGGATATGGTAACTGTCACCTTTTCAGACCAAAGTAATTACTGGTAAATTGCCATGGAGTCTTCAATTCAGCAGTCAGATCACTGGATCACTGGTAAAGTTCTCCTGTATCATTCCATATTTTAGTCAAGCCTAGAAACGTGCTAGCAGGTAGTGCTCTGGATCTAACACCAGAGTTCAACTCTGTTTCATGGAATTCTGCAAAAGCATTTGGCCACCTGGGTCTCAGTGACAGCACCAAAACATTTTAACATTTCAACACAAGTTAGAAATTAAGTTTAAATTCTGGAAGAATTCTACAGAACCAAATCCCTGCATGACAAATCAGGGACCGTGTCACTTTGGAAGCCCTGGGCTTATCTCTAAAATTCTCCTCCGGGGTGAAATCACACACAAACATCTTCCTTACTCTGTGACCATGAACTTCCACAAGGCTCTATGCTCATGGGAAATATCCATGGGAAGAATATTTTTTTTTTGCCAATTCATGCAAGATATCAGAGAGTTGATTGCAAAATTTGAAATGTAATTAATCAAAGCATCTGCCAGACCACTGCAACAACTGGCATTAGGCAGAAGAGTCCCATGTACACTCCTTAAATCTCTGGATGCTACTGGCATACAAAGGTCATTAATTCACACACTTTTACCACTGCCCTGGACGGATGTGAAAGCAACATTTTCAAAACTAAATGCCTGGAGACAATTACTTTAAAGGTCATATTTGAAAGACCTGTATTTTTATAATCAAATCTCAGATTCCAGCAAAATGGACAGCAAGTGTTTTTTGAAAATGGAGGATTCAATGGGCTTCTAAGTAGGGAGACTGAATGTTCACTTCAGCATACAAGTAAGACTCTGGATTCATGGACACTGGTGGCAAAATTAAGGCTGGACAAATTACTTCTACGGCTGGACAACAGCCCATATTCTCAGACTGGAAAACGGAGTTCCATTATAAACTGCAACAAGACATCTGAAACTACATACATTACATTTGGTCAGAGTATTATCAACATGTATTTACAGACAATTTAAAATACAGAAAAATGTGTCAATGAATAGCAAATAGAAATACAAAATAGTAAGTTTTTTTCTCACACACAATTTATACATATTAACCAAGATATCTTCCCACACAAATAAATGGCTTCATAAATTCCATTCTAGACTACTCACTCCTCCATATCTGAGATAATTATGGATTTGATTGATGGACTGTCTGGTGGGTAAGGAATTGCTAAATGACTGTATCCAGAGAGCAGTGCTAAACAAGCTCAATGCCCAGAGTGACAAATGCTGTCCCTCAGGGTCCCACACCAGACTCATCATTAACATCTCCATCATTGATACAGACAGTGGGATCAAGCATCCTCAGCAAATGTGCAGAGGTCTCATAAGACAGATGGGGAAAAACTTTTTACTAGGGCCTGTTGTGACAGGACGAGGTGAAATGGTTTTCAAGTAAAGGAGGGTAGATTCATATTAGATATAAGGAAGAATTCTTTTATCATGAGGGTGATGAACCACTGGAAGAGGTTGCAGAGAGAGATGGTGGACGTCCCATCTCTGCAAACATTACAGGGCTCCGAGCAACCTCATCTAGTTGGTCTCTGCTCATTGCAGGGGCATTTTTAAAGGCCCCTTTTAACACAAACCATTCTACAACTGTCTAAGAACAAAAGGGTTTAAAGACTCAAACCCCTTAACACTCCTAGATGTCACATAAGCCTGATCTCTAAGTTAAAAAAGGCACCACATCCTATAAGTCAGGGGGCAGCAGTCTCTGGCACAGCATAGGGAGGAGGTAAGTGACCACCAAGAGAGATGGCTTGGAACAGAGCTATCCTGAAAGACAGAGAGGCAGCAAGTCTCCACTGATGGCATTCAACAGGTTTGAGTTCACTGCAAGTCAATACCTGCTCCCTCTCAGAGAAGCAAGACATATATCAAAAAAGCAGTTTCTGATTAAGTTTTACTGCTGTACTGAACCTGTAATTTAGGAAAGAAAAATGAAAGCTAGCATACCCACAAGGAGAGGCTAATGACCTCAACCTTCAACATCTCAAGCACACAGGCAATTGTTTTCTTACTGGCATAGATCAATTATTCGATATGCAAAACTGAGTGTTTTAATCTTCCTTCAAAGGTGCAGTAACTAGTTTATACCATAAATATGGACTAAGAAAACATGCTGCTTTCCCCTTTTAAAAACAAATATAAAATTAACAGCAGAAAGATGACAAGAGCTTTCTTCAAATGATCCAGGGTAATCTGAGGTTATACAATTATACAAACTTTTGGCTGTAATATGGGACCTCCTCAAAAGTCTGAGAAAAATGCTCTGTCATCCAATTACCAGACTTCCATAGCATCACATATTTTTTGCAGCCTTTATTCTTAGCTTTTAATACTTTTACATTAAAAGACAACCACAAGAACCTGAGGAGACACTACCTGTAGTGTTTCTCTGCTAACATAGGCAATCTGCTGCTCTGATAGTGGTCCAGTCACTGAAATGGAAGGGAAAAAGAAAGAAAAAAAAAAAATCTCAAAATCAGGTAAGATACTGCCCATTCCAAATTCATACCTCAGTTAGAGTTCTCTATGTAAATGTGCTTAGTCTTTACCCAGACTGAGCATCCCAAAGACCACAGCATTTTCTAAAGTCAAAAGTGTCCAGTACTGTTGGAACGGAAACTACTAATTCTTTTGTATTTAAACCTCACAATAATAAAGAGGAAAAAGAAGCACAAGTAATGATTTAAGCCTAACTCCTTCCCCTGAGCAAACCCATTGTGTTCTTCTATAGAGGGCTGGATTTTCAACTCATTGACTCAGAGCTGCAGCCAACTCTGTTCAGTCCCCTTTGAGCCCCGGGCAGCTCTCTGTGACCTGCTGTCCTTCCATCCTCCCACTGCCAGAGGAATTGTTCCCTCCAAAAGCTTCTCAGCCTTTCTCTGAAACCAGCTGTCAGCACTGCTGCTCCTGGGCCTCCCACACCAAGCACCTTCTCCAACTTCCCCTGTAACCAGGTTCAGCAGTTTCCCAAGGCAAGGAAGAGCCTCTCTCTCCCTTGAGGGTCCAACTTCACTCAAATCCCTTAGAGGAAAACTATTAGATTCTGAACAAATATGCAAACCAAACAGTGAGCAGCAAGCAAGGAATGGTCTGTGAGTTGTCCCAGTCACTGGACTTTGATCTTGAAATTAAAGGGGTTTAATACCTGGAAATGCAGTTCTGACTGTAAGGTTTTCAGGTTTTGCACAGAGAAAATAAAGAGAAGTTGGATAGAGTTTCTCAAAGGACACTGAAGGAGTAGAGAGTTAAGAATGAATCTAGATTAAAGAATCTAAGTGCTTAGCTTCTACAATATTAGTGTCATGCAACATATTCAAAGTCTACATCCAACTTCTCTTTTCTGAAAGAAAAGCTCCAAACACACACAAAACTATATATATTGGCACCCACTGTAGGTGTATCTAAGCATCTATTTTTGTTTCAAGAAATTTCATTCTGATTAACTTAAAAGACTCGAGATTACAGAGGCCTATGGTTCAACTGGAATAGGACTCTTTGGAATATAATAAAGACCAGAAAAGAACCTTCCATTCTAACTACCAGCCGAGAAGCCAAAAATCAGCTGCAACGGGAAACCACTCCTGTAGATATCTGCTCAGGCAATTATGTGGTATGAGCTCATTTCCTACTCTACAGGTGTTCCACAAAACAAAGCCTATTAAACACGATGCTTTTCTCAAAATTAGCAAAGAGGTAAAGAAACACCAAGGCCACACTCAAAGGACTACAACAGGAACATGACGTGAACTTGTGAATTGGTGCTTCTTTTAATTGCACCCAAGATAAACGTAAAAAGCGCTTACGCACAAGAGATCCTCACAATTCATAATATAGATGGACTTCCTCAATAAAAAACATCACCTGAGAAGCCCAAAGCCATTACTCACTTAGAGCATACTCCTTTCCTAAAAAAGCCTTAATTCCAGGGCAATAAAGTCCTTCAAAACTGATTCTGTCTCTTGAAAAATAGCAGTTGATTGGTCCTGTCTTTATCCAACATTCACAGACAGCCCTTGCTTCTCTGACTGCTCACTGAAGCCAAGCTTAAAGCAAATATAGAGACCACCTTTGCTTTTCATGTTACACACTCAGCTTAAAAAAAACCCTCAAAAAATTTAAAAATACCCTCATGGAACTACATGTACACAAACATTCAGACAGTTTACAAAGGACAAGAGCATCCATGCTAATCAATCCACATATCTAGGTTTCTGTAGGAAGTAGTACAGATTGTACTAAAACAAAGCTCAAAAGCTCAGAAACAAAATGGCTATGAAGCAAAACAGCACATCAAGATATCAATTTTTTTCTTTTTACAATGTAATATTGTCTAATTTTACCACCTTTGAACAACAGTGATGAGCATATGAGCCCCTGAAGGATGGAAATAACTTCTGCTGCTAAAAAAAACCCCCACTAACTTTGTTTACAAAACCCAAACCAATTAAGTAAAAACATAAGCTCAAATTGACCTTCAACAAATTATTATGGATACTAAATTTAGGATTCCTCCTCTCCAATTCCAAACCACTGCAATAATTTTAGCTTTTGAAAATAAGCTGCACTTAGATTTTAAGGAATAAAGTCTTGACATACCATGATAAATATCCTGTAGAGAGCCACCTCCACAGAATTCCATGCAAATCCATAGCTTGTCTCGTCTAAAGAGTGAACAAAACCATTCATTAGCTGTTAGATTTGCAGAGGACTTGTAAAAGATAAGTCAGAGGACTCAAACGCTGTAAAGCACAACACAACATGCTCTGTATTATGAAAAGTACAAGTCAAATAATGAGTATAATTTAGTCTTTATGTGACACTTCACTGTCTAAATAGTAACTAATAAAACAGTCAAAAAAATTCTACTTTAATGAAGCAATAAAAACAGTATTAGTGAAACATTCACACTGATTTTTGTTGAAATACATTTTTCTGAGAGTAGAGACAAAACAGATGTGGGTTCTTATTTCTTCATCATTTTCACTTCTCCACTTTTTTCAGAGCATAGGAGTTAACACAAAGAAACAAATACAAACCAAAAAGCCCGGGGGGGGGGGGGGGGGTGTCTCTCAACCAAATTTCTTTCAAAGCAATTTAAGTGAAACTGTAGTGCTTTAGTCAAAGCTAGGCAGAGCAGAGCCTATGCTGTGGGTAAGTGCCCGCTCAGATAAAGTCCTTCCCTCAAAAATACCTATGGATATTTTTGGTGGCAGTCTCAGAAGGGAAGTTATTTAGCTCTTCTTCCCTTACTAAGGGAATCAATTCCTCCACAAAAGGTGCTTTACAAGAATAGACAATGGGCTGAAGGATTTGAAAGTATCTTCTATTTTCACTCAGTAATTTTCACTGATAGGACATGTGGTCACAAAAAGGCACTGTGGAGAGCAAAAAATCTGGGACTTGCCTAGTCATTCCTGGCCACCAAAATACTCAGGTGGGAAAAAAAAAAATCCCACACAACCACCTTAGAGCAGACAATAACACAGGAGAACCAAAGCAAAGACTGATGGCTGTTCTGCAGCTTCCTGATGACCTGCTCTTGCATGTCTTGCATTCATAAGGCTCTGTCAGAGCTGAGACAATTTTGCAGCAGGGTTTTTGCAAGGCATGGTGCAAGTGCTGAGCTTATCTCCTGAGCTGCAAACTGCAAGTGCTCTCACGAGCAGGTGACAGTCAGAGTAGCTGCTGCTCCAAGGAGAACCGTCCTTCTTGGATGTCCCCCCCTTTTATGTCCAGAGTGCACATGGCCCTCAAAGCTACATTCCCAGCTAGGGAAAGGTATTGCCCAAGCATTATGGGAGTTTTAAGCAGCAGAATTCCCTGGCTGTTAACTCCATACATTCCAAGGAGTCAATTAAAGCCTTGCTTGAAACAACATTAAAGCTTTCCACTGAAATAGCTGACCAAAGGCAGACATAGAAGCAGAGTGACAACCTGTCCAAGAACACTGAGTAAGAAAGAAGCTGAAGAGACATCTCCAAGTGCCTTCTTTGCTCCCCACAATGATGCAGGACACAGATAGGGACACTTTAGGGGGCACTGGACTGATAGGCCCATGTGGCTGCATCCTATTTGATTCCAAAAGTAACAGCAGTGTGGAAGAGGGAAGAAGCCAGAACCCCCCCAGCAGCCTTGGAACAGCAGAGCACCCGCAATGTAAGAGACATGAAGCACTAAAGTGCTGTAAATTCTCATTTTTGCTTACTGGGCATTCACTTCCCAGTGTGCAAAAGCCCTAAAGAAAACAAAAAAAGAATGTAAGAGGGTCAGAATAGGTGACTGCATTTCTTATTTTCAATCTAGCCTTTTATCACTAAGCATTTTGAGACAGGTGAAGATCCCTGTAACATCCAAGAGCAACAGTGTAGAGTCTCTCCTTCTGCAGAGTATATGGCCTGACCAGCAAGCAAAACACAGACAGGATCAACAGTACCACTGAGTGTCTGCAACTTAACACCAAGGCTAACAGGAAGGCAGAAATGTCACTGTCTGAAAAATCCCTACACAAGCAGAAGAAATCCTTGGGGAACACAATGCTGGTGACTAGCAAGTATAGAGCAATGGTATTTTTCTTATTCTTCCTAGCATTGGAATATGCTTGGAAAACAAAAGGTCAGACAACAAAGGTCTCAAAGATAGTGACTTGATTGCCCAGACAAAAAAAGAAGCACTCTGCCAAAAAAAAAGGAGGAGGGAACCAAGGAGGAGTGTAAGCCAGTGACAAAATATATAGCATATTTGCAAAAAATTTAATTCTGGGTCTCCAAAATACACTTTGATACAAGTCTGAGACAAGAGAGAAACTTTTATTTTAAAGAAAAAACACCTCCAGCCTGAACAGAGCAGAACAGGCAGTGTTGTAATACAAAAATGCTAAAGAAAGTTGAGTGCAACAGTAGTTTCCACATGAAAATTTAAAAAATCATCAGAAGCAGCTTTTTATTAGTTATACTAAGCAATCTGTTCCCACTACGACTGGTTAGAAGAATTAGCTGGTAAGACAACTGAATACATTTGTCAATGTTTCTACAATGCAAATAACCTCACCTCCAGAAACAAACACAAAACCTTCACATTCTGGTCAGAAGTTCACACGTCGGAAAAACAGACATTCTACTGAAACAGATTTAAAAGATACTATATACACAGCCTCTTCATACTTGTCATACTTCTGCTTAATTTTCCACTTATATATTAAATTAAAAGATTTTAAGCATCAACTGATTTGCAAGAAAACATGACTACATGGTCACTGAACAATTCTGCTGGAAGAAAGATTATTTAGACAGAGACTAGTAAATAGAATAGACTTTAAGGTGAATGAAAAAAATACACAAGTGGATAATACTTGGTAAGTTATATTTTGCCTATGTCACCTTATAGATTTGTCCTTTACGAGGGGACATTTTTAAGTGAACAAAAGAAACAAACTGTACCTGAGATAGCTGCCAAAATAAGCAACAATGTTCGGATGTTTACAGTCTTTCATCATAATGATTTCCTGCTGCACAACAGCAAAATCTTCTCCTGAAATGCAGTAGAACGAGTATTTTCTTTGGCCTGGCTCACAGTCACATCTTAACTTTCAGCACATGTTTATAAAATAAACATTCTTGGTAATTAAGACTAATTATCTGCAAGTTTCAAAGACATAAATCAGCTGTAAATCAGTATTTATTAGCAAGGGCTTAGCAATAAGTAAAAATATTCTTAAGTTTCATTCTGGGACAGACGGACCTCACATCTGCTGATAGCTCTTCCAATATTGGCCATAGCTCTTTCTCAAGTCCTTATTTTCCCTGAGACCCCACTGTGTCCATCTGCATGAGTCCTGCCAATAGCCTGGGTTCTTAAAAAAAGAACAAAATTTTGCTATTTTTGGCCACATCCCCATACTCGTTAGCTCATCTTCCCAAACAAACAAAAAAAAAANTCACCAGTAGGCTGCTGCTGCAACACTTCAGCACTTCAGCAGACTCCACCAGAATTTAAATTTATGGGCTGTAACTCACATCCTGAAAACATTGACACAGAGGTGGCATCCACCTGAATCTCACCATTTGGTACCATGGCTGTCCCAGTCTTTCCATTGAAGGTTCTTACCAGATGTGTACACTGAGAAAATCATGTGTGAAACTGAAAACATAGCTGAGATGTTTTCCTTTTGGGAATGTTTTAAGTTTTTCCCNCCTCACATCTGCTGATAGCTCTTCCAATATTGGCCATAGCTCTTTCTCAAGTCCTTATTTTCCCTGAGACCCCACTGTGTCCATCTGCATGAGTCCTGCCAATAGCCTGGGTTCTTAAAAAAAGAACAAAATTTTGCTATTTTTGGCCACATCCCCATACTCGTTAGCTCATCTTCCCAAACAAACAAAAAAAAAAAAAAAAAAAAAAAAAAAAAAAAAAAAAAAAAAAAAAAAAAAAAAAAAAAAAAAAAAAAAAAAAAAAAAAAANAAAAAAAAAAACCAAAACCAAAACAAAACAAAAAAAAACACAACAAAAAAACCCAAAAAACCAAAACCAGTCACCAGTAGGCTGCTGCTGCAACACTTCAGCACTTCAGCAGACTCCACCAGAATTTAAATTTATGGGCTGTAACTCACATCCTGAAAACATTGACACAGAGGTGGCATCCACCTGAATCTCACCATTTGGTACCATGGCTGTCCCAGTCTTTCCATTGAAGGTTCTTACCAGATGTGTACACTGAGAAAATCATGTGTGAAACTGAAAACATAGCTGAGATGTTTTCCTTTTGGGAATGTTTTAAGTTTTTCCCAGCACATTAATATGCTGATGACCTATCCACTGAGTTATTTACAACCAGAAATATGATATTCCCATGTATTTTATTTAACTGACAGCAAATTTCAAATCATAAGCTGCAAGTTAACATCTATCTGCAGTGCGTTGCTGATGGCTTCCTGAATCCTGGCTAGACTTTTAAACACACAGACACTAAAGAACAGAGGAATTTATTTTCACACATGGACCTCCATGAAAGCACACAATTCTTCCAGTACGTGACCAGCATTTTCACTGCATTCAAAATAAAAGTAGTGAAAAACCTTAAAGCAAGTCCCCTAAACATTGTTAACCCTGAGTCTGCACACTGTACCCCAATCTGCAAAACCTCCAAAACAGGGCAGCTGAAGTCTATTCTCTGAACGCCACTCAGGTATCCAAAGGCTGTCAAAAAATATTGAAATGCAAGATGCCAATCGTTCACCCATGACCAGAGCATGGGGGCAAGTTCCCCCAGCTGCAGGGCATCCCCAGGCTCTGCCCACAGCACAGTTCTCATGCTCAGCTCAGCTGGACTGATAACCCATATCATGCACAGCCAAGGACTCCAGCAAAGGGAACTGAATAAAAAAAACCCAATGAAGTAGAACTGTCTTGAACTTTTAAACGTCTATGCACTGTGAAAACACAACATTTCTAACCACTTCCAGAACTGTAAGCGGAAAAAAATGGAAAAAACTAATATCCTCTTTCCCTTATTGCCCACACAGACCTTAAGGATCAAAGCAGGCAGTTAAAATATTACACATACCCCAACATTAAATCTGGAAATGGAGCACCAATAGCTAGAAGTTAAACTAAAAGTCTGGATGTTTTACTTCCCAGATTAGTCCTATTCAATAGGCCTGCACTTATTAATAAAACAGACTTTTCAGGCTGAGAACTGATCTGCAGGACACATATGCTTTGTGAAATCACCACAGAAGCACAGTGCAAGCATAAATCTAGCAGAAAGTGAAGTCCTAACCAGAGCTTCCAAAAGATTTTCAGGAAATGTACTCAACTCCTGGATACTAATGTTCAGCTATTATTTCACCCTTCTTTTTAGTTCTTCCTCTACTCTTTTACCAGGCGAGTTCTTTTTGCCTTGCTGTCTTCTTTTGGTCTAGAAATTTGTATAGCACATGGGTCGAACACAGGACAAAAAAATTCCACAACTCTCAGTGAAATTTAAATTAAATTTAAACTGTTCTCCAGTTACATTTTTCCTCTTACATCTTGTTTGCCATGATTTTTTTTTAGAACAATGTATTTTTTCCTATACCAGAAGTCAACAATTATCCCTTCTTTCAATAAGTGGACTTGATTGATTTTGTACAATTGTTATCTTAAGCACAACAATATTTAAGTTTCTGTGGCCTATTTAAATTAAGAAACCACTTACCTGGTTCTAGTTTTATTACTTTAATTGCTGCAAGCTCACCCGTGTTGACATTTCGAGCCTATAAAAAAAACAAAGGAGTACTTAGAGAGCAGAAAGCAGCACCCACTTCTACATTCTTGACTTGATGTTCTCTGACAGCAGTAGTCAAAGAGCAACTGAGGTACACAAGGGTTTAACACAGGGTTTAACCACTTGCTGGGGAATACTAAACAGCTGACTTGTACTGAGAGCTGAAGCTTTAAGTCTGCTCAGGAAACTGCAATGCCACACAACACTTTAACTATGCAAGTCCTCAACCACACCGTGCTTCTGTATTAAAATAACAAAATATATAAACTGTATATAAATAAACCAACCATGGAGAGACTGAAAAGCAGGTATAACACACATGGGTCTCTCAGCACACAAGGGACCCAGGGGACAGCAAGGGCTGTGCTCTGCAGCGTGTGGCATCACTTGCAACACTCCCAGATGAGCAATGCAATGCTTCTTAGCCATTTTGCTACGTGCAAGGCCCCTCGAACCTTATTCTCCAACAACAGCAGCAGCCTCCCCGTGCTGCAAAGGGTTCAAAAAAGCAAGGCAGCAATAAAGGAGTTAGGGAGCATTCCCCTCCAAACATTCCCTTCAGACACAGCAACCAACTGCAGCAGCAATGACTCAGGAGCTTTGCTGCATTTTCACACACGGAATATTCTGAATTGGAAGAGATCCACAAGGACCATCAACTCCAGTTCCTAAGTGAATGGCCCATACAGGGATCAAGCCCACAACCCTGATGTCATTAGCACCATACTCTGACCAACAGAGCTCTGTCCTGCTAAGGCCTTGGCTTTACTGAGAAACCAAGGAAGTTCCTTTTTTTTAAAAGCCATTAAGATGCAACATAAATTACTACAAAAATTATTTCTCTTCTACAACTGTACCACTTGACTTCTAATTGAAAACCAAGAAGCCATTTGCCCAGGGCTTTCAGAGCATTTCTGTGCCCCTGCATCCAATCAAAGCTGCTTCCCAGCACTCCAGCAGCAGCAGCTCCTGAAAGATGCCTAGCTACAGCCTCTTCTGTCCCCAAGGGAGGCCTGGTACCTGTAGGGCAGTGCCCACACTACCCCTACACTGGGCACAGAGCCTGCTTTTGCAAAGGCCAGAATTACAGAACTTAGAGATGTAGCCAGGGACCCACCTAGTAAGCTGCTAATAGTCTCATTTAAGTCACTTTAGGAAGTCAGGAACTCAGACCTTTTATGGACTCACCAAGTATGTGCAAGGTTTGTTACACTGCAGCTTGGGACCTTGTTGTGGAACCAAAAGTGGAGGGGAAAGTACTCCTAAGACTATAAAAAGTAAACAAGAATAAAGTCTGGAAATAAATGCAGAAGATATACCTGTCTTTAGAGGTTTACTCAGCTCACTCCTTGGACAGCTGATTTCAAACCTGTCACTATTCTTTGCTGTGGCAACACTGCTGCAATGCTGGGAGCACTGGCATTTGCAAATAATTTGTAGGCAGAGAGATTCCAAGACCAGTGGGAATCCTATGAATGTCAAGGAGTAATCCAAACCTGACTGACTGTGGAAAAAACAGTTAATAAATACATTTTCTCTAGCAGCCTTCCCTGTAAGTCATGATTTATCCACCCCACCAATGGCAGCAATGTCTCCATCATCACTGGTGGAAAAAAGACACAGACATTAAGAACAGAAAAAACATGAGTTCCTTTCATCTGCACCAGAGAATAAAAGCAACACATGAGGAAGTGCCACCACCAAAGTATGAGTTAGGATTTTCACTCCTCGTTTCTTTTCCCAACATATTCTCTTCATAGCGAGAAACAAACAGAAGCAAAATGTTCATGAATCAAACATCAGCATTTTTTAACCTCCAAGAAAAGTTAATGAAGCTTTAACAAAGACCTGTGATCATCAGGGAGTCTTGTTAACACTTACAGACTTGTTTTAGGTTAACTTGTACTAATAAGATGATCAATGAGATAAAACTGTAGCGGATACAAGTGAGAAAATCCTGAAGTCAAGGATGAAAACATTTCATAAGCCACGATGGAAACATTTCACAGGCCTCAGAAACCCTGCCCACAACTTTTTTGTTTTACTTATTTTTAACAATACAGTGTCCAGCTGCCAGGAGTTTGTGTCACTGACTATGGCTCCATGGGTCCCTATGCTCTGCAGAATGCCGGAGCAAGGAAAGAAAGCCAGAAGGTTTTCCTGGGCTTATGAAAGCCAGAAAGGAGGGAGAAAATCTGATTTAATGCAGGTCACCAACACCTTCAGAAACAGCAGGCCACCCTGTGCTTAAGGGCATAGATTAAAAAAACATGACTCCAATTTGAGAATCTGTATAAGTTATAATTTTGCATTATGTTTCATTTGGCTTATCAGCATTGAAGGTGTTATCAACAACAGGAATATGAATTGTCTCTGTTATTCTAAGTAAATAAACAGATTATTCTGATTGTAGTGACACAAGGGCTCCTTGTAAAGGCTAGGGATGAGAATGAGCTACCCCTGACAGGTTTTACTAGATCTCAAACACCATCAGCTGTGAAGCAATTCCTCCTCCAAGCTCACTGGAATGAGAGACTGAGAATGACTGAAGCACCATATGATTTTCAACACCTGTTGGAGATGCCTCTGGCCCTGAATTTGGGGGTGGTTAAGTAGGTACCACACGTCATATCAGAATGTGGAGGACACTATCTTAGACTTTTATTTAGGAATATCTCACTGAAATTGCCAGTTGCTTATGGGTTTTAAGGCTGGAAAATCAATAAGCAGTAGGTGAAGAATGATTTCAAACAAGTTTTTTTGAGCTGACAAAATGCAACTAAAATTTTGAAGAGTCTCAGGTAAGAAAACTCTGGCCCATTTTTTGTTACCACTCTCTTACGTGCTCTAACTCCCAGCCTTTGTGATGCTGAGGTTTACAGCACCCACCCCTGTTTCCATGGGCAGGATCCTTCAAATGCAGATTTCACTGTGTCAATGGAAATAAAGGTTTTCCAGAGGCAAAGACTAGTCTCCAATGCCTCCATCTACATGCAGACACTTTACCAAATGTAGACAGCATTTACAGAATGCCTGCTCTTGAAAGCTATAGAAGGATTCTAATTCTATCAGCAGCTGAAAGAATGATACTCTTCCAGAGATCTAGACTGCCATCGGAGCAGGAGTTACAAAAATTCCACCAACTGCTAAGTCAAGCTGAAGGAGCACTACCTAATTAAACAGGAAATAATTACTAGTGTACTCTTTTACAACAGCAGGATATCAGATGAAAATTTCATATAAAAAAAAACCACCAACAACTAGAAATAAAAGCTGAAAACTGTCAGGCTTTATCCTTCAAATGGAAACTGATAATATAAAGTGTATAACACTGCAACAAAGAAAAGCAAAAGTCTAAGACAGGGACTTCTGGTTTTGACCACCTCCTGTATGAGCTATTCAACAAAATGATTTCTAAACAGGTTACTGCTCCATGGGAAAACCGGTCCCAGTGTACAAAGAGGCTTCCTGAGCCTGATTAGCTCCACTCTACAGGAAAACGCACCCAAGCGACTCCCCAGCTCTCAGAGCCCTTCTCTTCAGCCTCTCTCAAACCCTCACCACTCCCCCAGCTAAAAATAATTAGCTTCCACATACTGGTAAAAAGTGCAATACCACAACCCAACAGAGTGACAGTTTTAGAAGGCAATGCTTTGATAAAGTTGATGTCAAACAAAAACCTCCGTGCAAGGCACAGATTACTGGTTAAAGAAACCACAGTCCCAGAAACTAAGCCCTATAGTACTTACTCAGCGCAGTAAAAACAGGATGGCAAAACATCCACCCCCCTCTCTGCCTACCTGACAAGCTTCAAAAACCAATTAGAGCTGAATAGAAAGATGTCAAAACATAGACATTTATTCCTAATGAAGTCAAGAAGCTTCAAAAGCTGTAGTGACAATCAGGAAGAACAGAAGACTAAAATGCCTATCAAAAAGCAGAGTTTCAACATTTCAGAAGCAGCAGACTGAAGAACTGATGCCCTAGTGGATCACCCCAGGAAAGAGGAGCAAGGGCACACACATGTAGAGAAGAGTTTCATTTTTCACTGAAAAATCCAAGTTCATCAAAATTCAGGTTCATCTGACTTGGACATGTTCTCTTCCAGCAACACACAGAAGCTCTATCAGCAACCAGACAGCCCAAAATATGGATGGCAGCAGAAAGCACTAACAGTCATCAGGTGCTCTCCAGAGATACCCACAGAACCTTAAGTTTTCAGCATGAGGCAGTTCAGCTGGTGGATACATGACTTCCCTCACCAAAACCAACCTCCCTGCCAAAGGGCTGGTGAAAAAAACCCAGGCTTCCCTTTTTGAAAAATGAGACCTCAAAGTACACCCCACTGAGTGGTGTTGTCTTCATTTATTATCTGTCTGAAGCCATAAATGCCAAAAAACTGAAATAAGGCAAACACAATATAATAGATAAACTCTGCAGGAACAATAGTCTCACTAATTATCACAGCTGTTTGAATTTCAGCAAAATAAAGGCCCTTTTCATAGTAAGGTGCTGAAAATCTTTGGAAGGGTCCACCTGCACTAGACAAATGACCTGTGAGATGACAAATGAACTTCAACCTTTATCAAACCAAGGCAATAATTTTAAAAAAATATATATGTTCTGTACTATAAATAAATCACATTAACAAAATGGACTTACAATCACCTTAGAAAATACTTCCAAACTCTGTGTAATTACTACCAAAACCAAAGGTACAGGGATGAGGTCAAACAGGAAACCTAACAGTAAAGTCTCTATCAGAAAACCCTATGGAAGTATTTGTGACCCAAACCTTAAAAGAATGACACAACTTACAGAGTATCTGGGACCAGAGATTGTTAGAATGGCGATTTCATAGGAAGAGACAGAAAAATCTTCCTAAGTGTGAGAAAGATAAATGCAGAGCAAACAAAACTAAGCAACTGCATCATCTGACTTTAGGAATATTTCCTGAAACTGAGCAGGACTGGACATTATCTTTGTTTCACAACCAATAAACCTTAATTCTTTTATCATGCTTTGCTGACCACCCTATACAATTACATTCTTTGCAACACTGAAATATAGAAACACAAAAACCAGAAATGACCCACACAAGGAATACATGAAGAACTAAGCAATTCAGGTGACACTTCATCTCTTACAACAAATTTGCACTGGTGCTAACTAGAATATACACTTCATAGTTGACTGTGAATATTTGATAGAGAGCTAATGGCATGAACAAGTTACCCATTACCTTTCCTGCAATGAATCCATTAAGATTTGCTCCAAGGCCTTTTTGAAAGCTGAACTCTGGTGGGAGTGCAGACAATTGTAAAATACTGGCTTGAGCCAAAAATCCGTACTGGCAGTGCACTGACATGTCCCTTTCCAGATAGCAGGCTAGAGAGCAGGACTCACAGCAGCAAGATTGTATCAATCAGGCCACATCCTCCTTCCCTTCAACCTCTGCAGTTCAGTCCCCACCACCAGCTCTCATGCCAAATTCAATCAACTCCAAAACAGCGACCCTGACTCTCTTTTCTCTAATATATATCATTTATTTTTTAAAAACAAAACAAACATTTAAACCATACCCTGCTCTAGCTCAGTTCAACTAGAACAGAGTAAGAGAAGTAGATGTCACTCTGCTCTGCATTCAGCTCCTCAATGCTTTGCCAGGAAAGCAGGTTGCAGAAAGTCAGCATTTAGCAAGACTCAACATAACAAGACTGTCAGCTTATTAAGGCAGTAATCCCTGCTTGCTAACAGCAGAAACACTTTCCTACGTGGCTGTCTCAGCTAAGGGGGAAAACCACAAATTACAGCTTGAAGCTGCCCAAGTGCAGTGCTTGGAACCACTCTGTGGAAACCCCACCTCTGATGAGCACCGTTGGCACACGGCTGATTTCAACTCCACACAATTATTTCATCCACCTCAAGGTTCACCTACAGGTGATGGGTGAAGGCAAAAGAAAGGGGCTTTATGAAACCACTCATGAATATAAGATAAGGCATTAGTAAGCTCACACGAAGATGATGCTTCAGATAATAGAACTACTTCTTTGTCACATTGAAAGTAACTGGCTTTCACTGTTGTTTCTGGGCTACTTTTATGCTCCACTTTGAAGACTCCTTGGGCAAGACCCTGCCTCAGAAGGAAACAGGCAATAACCACACATGAGAAAAGCACTTCTCATTTTCCCTACAGGGTCCACAACCTAATCAGAAAATACAGAAAACTCTCATCTAGAAGAAATAATTATAATACCAGCCTAGTGTATCCTGGTCCTGCTATATCACTGTCCATCTCAGCTGGTACAGGCACACTGTAAGCACCAACAAATCCACTCTGTGCCTCACACAGGAAAAAGCCACAAGCAGTGTTAAACACCAGACACTCACAGAGCACCAAACTGAAGGTTACAGCAATCTAAGTATGATAAACATCAAGGAAACCTTCAGAAACCTTTAACACATTTCACATGCACAGTGGTACTGCATATGTAAATATTCCAAACTCTGAGGTTGAAGATAACGTCCTTAAAATGAAACCATAAAGACAGGTGACTCGGTTAATTCACATCCATCAGTCACATGCACAGAACACTGAAAAAAAAAATCCAATTGATAAGGTATCAGAGTCAATATGCCAGTTAAAAACTGCAGCAGAAAGAGACACACACAACAGAAAATAGTTTGCAGAAAAACAAAAACCCAGAGCATAAGGCAAGTAGACTAGGACAAGTAAAATATCAGCACAGTACACAAATACTCAAAGAAAGCTGGCAAGGTGGGGCAAACAACACAAAACCCCCTTTCAATTAAACAATTAATAAAGCAGGGAGTTAGAACACCAAGAGTGCACTAAAAAGAGGATTTAGGTCCTGAAATTTCCATGACATTTATGAGATTAAACCAAAATCAGCCCAACCCAAACAACATTTCATTCTAGGCACATTCACCTGAAGTGAAAGGCAGCATTACACAGCACCAGTTCCATGCAACTCAAACTGTGGAATGGCTCTGCATGTCTCCCTACAGTCCTGCCTACCAACACACGTTTCCTCAAACACACACACCCTGTGATGACAAAAACAGGCCAGAAGATGCTTGGAAAGTACACAGTTCAAACAATGCTTCCACCAGGCTGCACACGACAAACTTCAGCTCTCCCCTCTGCTCCAAGGCCAAAAACGAGAGCAGGTAACAACCAATGCCCTCCTGTCCCAGGGAGAGGCTGCCATATCCCAACAAGCAGCTGGATACACAAATAACAGAGCAGAGAAAAACAACAAAGTGCGTTATAAAACCCTTCAAAAAAAAAAAAAAAAAGGAAAAAGAAAAAAAAATTATGTTTAGCTGCTTCTGCATTAGCTTTGATTCTCCTACGCTTGCTGAAGTTAGGTCGGAATCCGGAAAGACTCTCATCTTAAGGACACCGGTTTGCTCTCCACACGGTCAGAGTCACGTCTCGCACCGACACAAACACTGTACACCGGTATTACCATACAAGACGGCGACGGGAGCAGGGACCGGGACTAGTACGACGACATTTGGGCTGGAACCGAGCTAGCAAGCTCCTCACACCCCTACAGCCCCCCGCTCGCTCTGCAAGAGACCCGACCCCAAGCTCCGCCAGTGACACAGCCGCCCTAGCCGGCACTCAGCGGC
>VXBU01004954.1:0-44393 GCA_013400315.1 Bombycilla garrulus
TTTTTTTTCAATACTGTGGTGGAACCTGAGCAGCAGAATGGTTCTCCACGTGTGTATCCAACATCCAAACAGGCCTGAAGTATGAAAATGTCTAAAAATAGGGCATAAATAAGCTCACAATACAATTCTCACCCAGTTCACATCAATCCTGCAGCCAGCAAAACATTTTCAGTGTTGGGGTTGCGATGGGTTGAGTCCAGGAAGGGAAAAAATGTTTAGTTTGTGCTTTGTTTTGAGGGTTTTTATTTCTTGGTGCATTTCACTTGTGTTTTGACAACAGCTGTTTGTTCTGGAACACTAACTCAGGAGGAGATTGTTGCCCTCCAGAGTCCCAGTCAGTGCTGTCATAACAGTGGGAAATATTGCAATTTATAGAGAGATTTAGACCCTAATGCAGAGGGTGGAGAGAATTTGAAAATGGACAGAATTAACCAATCACAACACGTAAATAATAATGACCTCATTATTATTTGGGTCACACAGAAAGCAGCTTCCCATGGAAAAGTTTATCTTTTCTGGTTCAGCATAAAGTTTGGGGTTTTGGTCAAAATGCTCAGTTGTGAAGAGCATTTTTAGCTTGCTCTTATCCAAGAATCCATGGGTTCTATGGACTGTCAGATGATTGGAACAGAGTTGCTCCCTCCTGAGGAAATCCATGAAACCAACAGTTCCTCTCCCACCAAAATTTCATGGAGACATCAAACCTCTTGACTCAATGGTGTCATGACAACAGAACTGTTGGAGTTCCTGCTGCATTTCACCTCCTTGTGGATTTAAACATTGGATACAGAAACCAGCTTCCAACCTGCTGGATTAGATCTCACTCAGGAACAAATGAGTTTAGAATTCTCCGTAAAATTTTGGCTGATTTGCTGCTTTAGTACAGAAAGAGGGAAAATTACACTCCATGTTCTGGTCCAGTTAGAACCAGTATCGAAAGATTTTATAGCTTCATTTCTTTTAATATTCTTAGTGCCCTAAACTGCAGGATAATGCTGAGACAAAGACTTCCTGTTGGCAGAGGGCTGGGTTGGGTGGGTTATTGGGAAGGAACTCCTGGCTGAGGGAGGGAAGGCCCTGGCACAGATTGCCCAGAGAAGCTGTGGCTGCCCCATCCCTGGAAGTGTTCAAGAAAAAGTTGGACAGGGCTTGGAGCAACCTGGGCTGCACAGACTTTTTGGGGAAGGAATTTTCCAAATATCCAACTAAATCTTCCCTGGCATAGCCTGAGGCTGTTCCCCTCCTCCTGTCCCTGGGAGCTGACCCTGCAGGAACACCACAGGTTTCGTGATGCATTCCGTGTAGGACATTAAGAAGGCAAATTAGCTGTATAACATTTTTATTTTACTATATTGACATTTTATGCACAAATACTTTATCAGAGTAAAAATAGATAATAATTGTTTCATGTAAAATTACAAAAAAAAAAAGCAAAACACAAAAGAAATATGCAATTATTAGCAGAGTATAAGTGTCTTTATTTAAAGAGTAAAAAGTATGCAAAAACCCTTCTGTTTTACAAAAAATTGGGAATATTCTATGTTTTCCTTCTGGCAGCAACACAAAATCCTTTGACAATATATTCTACATCTTTTGTTTTAACTGAAGACATCAAGTTAGTCACAGATTTCTCCCTCAACTACAGAGAGCATGACAGTAATTTTAAACCGCTTGAAAGGTTCATTTTTTTGCTAATTAGAACATGGTGGAAAAGCAAATGGAGCCACAACAAAGAACCCCAAGGACTGTTACTCCTACTGAAAGGCTGCAAAGCAACAACAGGATGTAATCACCAACAAAGGGTGGGAGCAGAGGTTTCCTCCATTGGACTTACCAGGTAACAAGAAGAGGCATGGGAATGAAGTACTGATATTACTTTTCAATTTTGCTGTGTGTTTACCCACAGACCAGTTTGATCTAGAAAGCTGGTATTTTAAGGTTCTTTTCTTTTAGTTCTGTATTTTAACTAAAAAGGCCTCTCAAGAACTCTGCTAACTAGAACTAGTGACTTGTACTGGACTTGTGTTTAGTCACAGAATGTTTTTACATGCAGAGCTGCTGCCCTCAAATACCAACTTCACATAATTCTTGGTAAGCAAACCTGCACCTCCTGCACAAGCCACCTCCAACACTTGCCAATCAGTGACATCAACTCTAACATCAAGGAAAGGGGTGATGTTGACCTTTTGTGACAGATGCATTTACATTTTTTGCTCAGGGCTTACAATTTTTTTTTTTAAACAAAACGGCATCAGCATGCTCAGCAGATCAAGTGCTGCAAGAACTCAAGGATGAAAACAACAGTAAGAGCTACCAAAAGAATCCAGCAAAAACCCTTTGATTTTATAATCATGTCAATGATGAAAAAACACAAGTTAGAACTATATGCAAGACTTCCAGTCAAGCAAAAACTATCTGCAGATCAGCATCCACAAAAAGCCTTGTCCCCAACACATCTTTAGTATACACACAAGTCTTTGTTTTCTTTGCCTGCAAGTGTAACCATTCCTGCTCAGCTCAAGAGCAGCAGCCCACTGCTCAACACAAACACTCTTTATGTTCAGAACCTCCCTGTTCAATGGCTTTGGATTTAAGGTTTAAGAGTAGCTCAATCCCTATGAGAATTAAAGGTCTTCCCTTGGAATTAAGTTTTACCAGAGGGGGTTTAATTTATAAAAAGTTGGTGAACATCAGTGGTGACACAGTAATTACTAACTGTTTATTAACATGAAGAGGTAAAAGCAATCCCCCAATCACACCATTCTCAGACATCAAAAGAAGCAGCCTAACAGGCACCAGTACAGAAACTCAAAAGCTGAAACCTACTTTTTACTGCATGTGTAAGTTTGCAAGAAGCACTGAGCAGCTCAAAATTCAGGATACATCCCAACTATTTCTGACTCATCATCCAGATTTCAAATTGCACCCAGCTCTGGAGCACGCATTTGGCTTAAGAAGCTTCAAAAATATCACTTTAAGTTCAAAGAGAATTTAATTTTAAATAAAAAGTACCTCTTTGTAGTTAATATACGTTAGACTGTACAGTGATTGGGAAATTAAACTTCAGTTCTCAGTAAAACTATGTTCAATTTGCTTTCTGCTCCTAACCAGGGACTACTGACTGTCATTAACTTAAGTCTTCAGATACTAAGGTTAACTACCATGCAGGTATAAGCTCCTTGCAGAACACAGCATTAATACTCCCCACCAAAACAATCTACTCTTTGGGTGAGGGCTGTTCTTTCAAGTTTTCTAATTACCTGATGGGGGATGGCAGTGGGGGAAGAAGTTCACCTTTGCTTTCTGTGAAATGGCTGCCATCAAGTACATATTTCAAAACAGGTATTTGCCCTCATATATGTATATTATATGTATATTACAATGAAATACTCATAATTGGCTTTTCACCCAAGCCATATCTAAACCTGCAGCTCCTTCTTCAGCACTGATCTCCAGTTAAGTCTAGTCTTAAGTTTCTTTTGCTTTTTAACACAGAAGCTATTTTAAGAACTTGATGCTTTGTAACATTTAACACGTCTTTCAGCTCCACCTGATTAACAGAATAACAAACAAATTGTAAACTTTGAAAGCATCAAATGCCATTTGGTAGTTCAGCAGAGAACAAAAGACTGGAAAAGGCTGCATTCACACAACTGATCAGCCTGGGGACTACAGGGACTTCATTTTTGTTAGAAGTGTTGCAGAAATTACTTTGCACAGCCACGGTCACGGCGCTGAGTGGCTCCGCCTCTCACTAGCTGCAGAAGTTGGGGTGATCCCTTAACTTACATTAAAATATATGCTGTTAAAAGATCCAAATTTATCTGAGTCTGAGTTCTTTATAGAAATTCCTGCTCTGTAACGGTCAAGAAACAAAAGACGCTTCCAATTCTGACAAAGGGAAGAGCACCAACCTGCTCTGGCTATAGAGGAAAGGCCTCAAGCTCCCACTAACAGGTCCCAGTGCTCAGTTATCTTTCTCTGCTTGCAGGGATGCTGTGGCCAGTGCCACTGCTGTAACTGGCTGTGCGATGCCATGCAGCTGCATCTTGGCCAGTTTCTTCTGCTCGCACTCTGTGACCAAGCGGTTCAGCTCTGCTGCGCTGTACCCAATCAGAGTCTTCAGGTCACACACAAATTTGTACACAAACCTCTTGCCCTGCACCTTGCAGATCATGTCTCCATCATAGTAATACCTGCAAAACAGAAATCAGCAACAGACAATTTTAGCATCTGTAATTTTCATATGCATCCATTACCTACTTAAGGTCACCAGAGGCTAAAATATTATTCTTTTTCCCACTGAGATTCTCATAATTTCATATACCAAGATACTGTTTAGGCATTTTCTTATATGAGGAAAGGGAAGTGTTGAAAATTTTCTCTATACCTTGGTATATCAAGGAGAAACAAAATACAGTAATTACTTTACAGACCACTGGAAGCACCAGTTCAGGAATAAAACTTAGAACAGTTTAAAAACAGCTTGGCAGGGAAGATGTCTTATAAGAAAATATTGTCTTTCCCCTTATTATTGTTCTTTACTTTGCTTTTCTGAAGAAAAAAATTAATGCTGGAAACAGGTTGAAAATTACCAAGTAGTTTGTATGATATGAAATCAGTTATTCTCTCTATACTGTCTTCAAAGATGGAAATAAAACTATAAAGACATGGGTTGGATTTGTGGGGTTTTGTTGGTTCAGGTTTTTTTTTGTGGTTTTTTTTTTTTTTTTTGGTTGGTTTTTCGGTTTTGGGTTATTTTTTTGTTATAATTCATATACTGCCAAAACGACATCTTTGCTGTTATTTACAACTAAAAGTGAGTTCTCTAACTATAAATATCTTTTATATTGTGTGACAAAAGAATTATCAGATTGGGCAGAAATACAGTGAGATAACAAGGTCTACATGACCCCACCCTACTCCAGAGAGTTTAGGTCACACCAGTAAAACAGAATTTTGCAGTTTTGTTGCTGTTCTTCTTACACTAAAAACTTTAATAGAATGTGTATCACATTTCTCATTAAGGAAACTCTGGTGACTGGGATGCAACCTGGATTTGATAACCTTGACAAGCTTGTGATAAATCTGGAAAATAATAAAAACTCAACCAACACAACTCACACAAAATAATTTCCTCAAAACCATCACCCAAATGTAGAACAAATGAACCCAGATTTCTTGACTGTCTAAAACTCAATCCTATGAATCCTATGACATTCATAAAGCAAAGATGATTCTTCTTCACTAGCAAAACTAAGTCAATTCAAGGACAAACTTCTGATTTCCAGCTCTAATGCAAAAGAAGTAACTAAGAATCCAAGCAAATTCTTCAGACAGCTCAAGTTCTGGGGAAAAAAAACCTTTTAGTTTCTTACTTTTGAGGGTCAGGACCTAAGCAGCAGGACCAAAGACAGATGAGAGGCTGTGTAGAGAACAATGCTGGTAAAGCTGTTGGTTACTGAACTCATGCAAGAAGCCACAGAGGTCTGTCAGGCAGTACAGAAGAGTCAGACTAGCTTATTATTGCTCTGTGGGTAAAGACAGTGGTTTGTTTGCTAAAGCTCTCCTTCAGCTTTTTCCTGAATGACATACAATTATTAAAAAGCTTCCTTTTCAGCCCTTCTCCTCAGTCTACCCCTCAAACCATCACCTGCCTCCCTCAACTCCTCCGTTTCCCTCTCTGCATCTCTCCACTTATTCTTGGCTGCTAGAACAGCTTCCACCCAGCAATTCTCCATGCCAGCCCTGTCCTCCAAAACTCTCAGCACCAGCTGAAGGAACTGCTGTGGAATGGTGTCCAGCACTTCCAGCCTCTTACCGAGGTTTAGTCGCAGTGAGTTGAACAAACTCTGTAACCATGAGGGTGGGATGATAATTTATGTTCAGCTTTGGAGTCTTGCAGTACTGGGCAGAACTGGGGAAGGATGAGCAATGACTTGGTGTGTCCCTTGTGTGTGAAATAGTGCGTGGGAACACTGGGCAGACTCTCATGTTGAATATGACAGGGTAGAGGACACACAGAAATTGAGCTCAGCTCACCTGGAGCAATATGGAGCATCCCCAGAAAAACAAAGTTTGTAGTATGTGGCCATGGCATATGTCAAGTGGCAGTGGTCATCGTTTTTTTAAAGTTAGTTAAATCTGTACACACCTTTACATTTATTGCACAGTCCCATATAATCATTCCTGTCTCAAAAAATGCTGTAGAAAAATGCTTTAAAAAACTGAATATACCTTGAATGATTTAGTCGACACTACTGATATGATCAGAAAGGAAAAGGACCACAAGAAATTAGATCATGTTTACACTAAGGCCCAAAATATGCCAGATTCCCACATCTCATGCTCAAAACACTCAGTAAAAATTAGTCAATGTGGCAAGAGGATATTTTCAATATCATGTTGAATGCATTTCTGATTACAGGATTTGCCCACTCAAAAAACCAGAAAGCTAAAAATAAGTGAAATTAAAATATCCATGCAAGTTCAAAAAGTTACCGGAACCTTCCAAGACAAATGGAAACTTTGTTTCAGAAGGATACAGGAGATGAATTATTTTTCTTCAAGTCTCACCTCCCTACTGGATAATTAAACAGACCTGGATTTACAGAACATTTACCATGATATGTATGAAAAAAAAAAGCTGTTCTTCCCTTTCTGCTGCTCTGCTCTAGTTTCTATATGCCTGCTTTTCCTACAGCTGGGCAGAAGAGCCAGCATATTTCTCAATAATACCAACAAAAGTTACTTTTTAATCATTAATTAACACAGTAGTTTTGATACATTAGTAAACAAAACACAGAATGGTTTATTAAACTTTAGCATGGCAGCAGTGTTTATCACAGGAGTAACAAGAGGCATTAAATATCCCTTCAGACATTAAACTGTTAGAAAACATGTCAACATTGATGCAGCAGCCAAAATGACACCAATGTGAGGAATGGAATTTCTGTAATTCTGTGACTAAAATACAAATGCTAAACTTTCCTAATAGTGATTTATGCAAATTGGTGTTTAATATCCCATTGATAAGAGCATTATTCCAAAGCTCTTCAGCTGCCTTTGGCATCTTCTGTGGAGCTTGTGCCGAAACCCAAAAGCATCAGCATGGTTTTTGTTGTTTTTATGTATCAGAAGGTTTTCACATATGCCTTTGGTACACAGACTCACAGGTGCACTTGAGAGTAAGCATCTACCAGTGAATGCTCCTCCTTGCTTAAAGTCACCTGAGGCTCAGGAACTCCTAGAAGTTGCATCTTCCAATACCTAATATCGTCTAAAATATTTATTTTTCCACCTGTCTGTCAAACACAAAAAATAATTCTGGCATCTACAATAGCATGCCTAAAGAAGTTCCAAGACAACCAAAAGGGTATAGTGTAGCTGTGTATCTTGTGCCTGTCAAATGCTAATTAAATCCTCCCTAAAAGGGTAAAGAAAGCCAGAATTTGATACTTTGCCACCATTTCTTACAGAGGTATTTTCAAATAGAAGTTGGTATTTTTATACAACGCTAGAGGAGTTTACTGCAAAAAAAACAACCAAGCAAAAAACACGTATCCAAAAGTGAAAATGCTACTACACAGACCTCAATCAAAATGCAACTTCACTCATACAAAATGAACTTCTAAACCTGCTTGAATAATTTGCAGGATTAGGCAAAAAACATCATTGAAAACAGATCAAGAGAAATATATTTAATGATATCAGAATAAGAAATCAGAAGTTCACTCTCAATTATTTCAAACAACATGGATGAATTTTCAAATGATTCCAGAGACTAAAATAATCATGGAAAAGTAGTCTAAAATTCAGGTACTTGCATTCTCCCCCCTCCTCAAGTACCTCATCTACAGTGAATCCATAATGCATATCCCTTTTATCAAACTACAAAATCACAATGAAATGAAGACATTGAAACACTTCCATTTCTTCAGATCACTATGACATTGGAATTGCAACTGTTGAAATATAGCTGTCAACTATATTTTTCAATTGAAGATCCACACAGTAAGAACAATGAAATGAAACAATGAATATTTGAGGTTAGAAAAGGTTCTTACATACAAAAATCCAATAACAACTACAGAGAAGTATCTGCTTTATTCCATAAGAGCAAGAAGAACACAAAAATAAGTTAATAATTCACTTATTTCTGTATCTTTCACCAATATGCAGTATCGTTTAGCATGCTACTAAAAGCATAAATTTCGAAGACAAAAATTAAAAAAGAGGTATATTTCTGGAAGTGAACAACTGAAATCAGCAATATTGAAAAAAAAATCTATTTTCAAGAAGTTATTTTACTAGCTTCTTTAAAAACAAAACAAAAAAATAACAAACCAAACAAACAAGAAATCAACAATACTCATTCAAGGACCAGCTTCAGATGATGTGGCTATGCCTTTATTAAAAAAGCCACAAGTTTTGCATTATATTAATTAAAAATGAGGTAGCCAAATGAAAGGAAACCATACCCCAGGAGTTCCTTAAGTTTCTTACCTCAAAGCCCGACTAAGCTTCTCGTAGTTCATCGTGGGCTTGTTCTTGCGCTGTCCCCATTTCTGTGCAACCAGTTCAGGCTGATTCAGTTTAAACTCTCCTTCATCACCAACCCAAGAAATACAGTCCCGAGCATCTTTGTCAGTGAGAAGTTCTAATAAAAACTGCCACAGCTGGATCTGGCCATTGTTCCCTGTTAAAACAGGAATAACAAGTTTCAATTCAACTTGTACTTCTCATGTTCCAGTCATGGCTAAAAACTTGCAAATAACATATTAAAGCATAGGCTATATGATGGAAGGAAAACTTCCACTCTAATTAATCTCTTTGAATGATTCTTTCACAAACATTTCCCTGCAAAGTCGTCAGAACCCATTTTTATATTAAAAATATAAGTACAAAATATAAATTTTTCCTAAATACAGGAAAAAAATTACTCAAGATTTCACACAGATCTTCCCCTAGAACTTAAAAAAAAACCCCATCATCATTTAGATGCATATCTGTCTTTAAAATAGAACAGATTTAGCAAGAGCTGCTTATTCCTCTTCACACACACACACACGTGTAATAGAAGCTGTTTTCTAAAAAAAAAAAAATTGGTGTCAAATTTTCAACATGAAATATGAGAAACACAAAAGAAACCCCCAAACCTCAGCTTACATCAATGTAGCATCTTTCACATCCAATCATTAAGATTTCTGTCTAACTCGAGTACCCACAGTTAAATTCCTAAATTCTCAACGAGATACAGAGAGCAGACCTGATGACTAAAGAGAGAAGCACAGAATATTCCTCATTAATGTCAGCCAGTAAAACCTTGCCCTTAAAATTCTGAATGACATCATTAGAGGCCTTAATAGTCTAAAACAAATAAAAACTTAAGGAGGACGAGAAGGAAGGATTTAACAGAAAAATTCACAACATTAAAGAGAAGCAAAACAAAAATGACGGCAAGAAAACATAAAGACATTAATAATCAAAGAATATGTACAAATACCAGTAATTTCAAAATTAAACTGCAGATTTAGTGTGCAGTTTTCCAGACAAGTATCCATTTAACTAAACAAGAAATATGAAACTTTGTAAATTTTGAAGTCACCAGATTGGGGAAAAACAGGAGGAGAGCAACAGACAGTGCAAGTAGCAGCTAGGCTACATTTTACAACATAAGAGTTTTTCTTCCCTCTCTGCAAATAGAAAGAAGTTAAAAGCTTGAATAAATGCTATGCAGTGGTTTGAGAGGACAGACTGTTAAGCGATGGGAAATTTATTTTTTATTTGCATTTCATTTGCTGCAGGATGGAAAAACTGCAGCATCACGTTGACATGGTGCTTGTGTGAGCTGACCAACCTGCCAGAGCTGCCTGTGCTTACCACAGAGTTTTGTACCTATGGCTCCCTCCACACCACGCAGACTCCTACAAACCTCACATCTGGAGCGACAGAGACGTGTTTCACCCAACAGTAATTCAAATTAACAGGTCAGTGTCCAGTGCATTAGCATGTAAAAATAATGCAGGCAATACCTGTTCTGTTCCCAGGGGAACTCCTGTCTTCCCCAGAGATCCTCGGAGCTCTCTGAACTTTAGCTGCCTTTGCACTGCTGTTTATCACTTTGATGGTGGTTGGGGTAGCAGGCTGTACAGACGCTGGTATAATCTGCACAGCTGTAGAGCAGGGAATGTTGCAGAACATCAATTATAAATTGCTGGCACGGAAATAGGCATATTTTATTTATTACCTGTATAATCATAACATCTAGAAGCAAGTTTTTTTCCTTTGCTAAAAAGGCACATTGCATTAAGTCACAATGCTAAGTATAATTTAAAGACCTTTTCACCTCTTATATAAAAACTGTAGTTTTAGACTCATTGCAGAAGCATCACATTACAGGTGAAACACCAGCTTTAGTTTATTACCATGTGTATTACATGTTTCCACAAAAAGAACCCAAACTCTCTCAAGCCCTTGTTTTCATCTTCATGCTGTTCCCATGTGATCTGCCCTAATGCCCTTCTCTCTACAGTCACTGCACAACCTCCACACCTGATAATCAAACAGCAAACACCTTCTATTACAATGGTGTAGGAGGATGCTGATGCCCCACTCAAGCTGGCTTTAACCAGACACAACCACAGGATATAATAAACACTCTGTCTATTTAACACATAAGTGACTTACAAGTCTTCTTAAAATTGATTAATTTTAATAATTGATGACACTGCTTAGCTGAAAGAATGAGCTTCAAATAACAAGAATGTTACTTTAATGTATTATTTCTAATATTGGTTTCTAAGCAAATCAATTCTTCCCCAGAGCCCTTCAGTTTTTGAAATCAGTTTATTTGAAATTAATATTTAAATAGATCCATTAATTAATGCAATATATAACCTAAACCCCTGAAATAACTAAAAACCTCAAATATGTATCCTAGACAGCTTACTTCAAGAACGTGGAAAATCTACCATCCAAAATGAAAGTTACAAACTCCCACAGTTCAGATCCAACACTACCTTTCAGCCAGGAACAAAAGACAGAGAAACTCAATGTTATGTTTTGAAGTTTAAAATATGCCCTCCTCCCTTCCCCAAGGAAAAATCCTCTCTCAAGTGATTTTCTAAATGCTGCACTATCATACTGCTGAGCCCCAGTACAGTGCTAAACCTGCAAACAGTGAACGGTGTGAATTAATGCTGACAGAAGTACTTACGCTGATCAATTGTAACAGTTGCTATTTCTCCAGAGTGCTCTTGGCTAGCCAACACATCTACAAATTGGAAAAAAGACCACCAGGTTTATATTTAACTGGCAAATAGTAAGTCACCTGAAGATCAAAAACTTCCATATTTTGTAGAGGAAAAGAAATAAAGATTTGCTATCAGTCTGCAAGAGACATGTACAGTTCATGGTCTTACATGTGGAGACATTTAACATCTGTGATTCAATTTTCAGAAGGATGTATATGGCAAATTTTCACTGCTTTATGCATTCTCCAGCCCTGAAATCCTTCAGCTATATTATGTAAACGAAGATAGAAATAGTTATTAGTCTAGCTGGCAAGTTATATCCCAGCTTGGTAAATCCAAAACGCACACATATGTTACCGTATTATGCATATACAATGCATCACATAGCAGCTGTGTCGTGTACCATCTAAGGATTTCACCTCCTGTGCTTAATAATCTCCACTTCAATATGACACAGAAAAGTACATTTAATACCTCACAAGCAATATTTAATTATAGAACTAACAAACTCAGCAGATGCACAAATGATGAAGCTTTATAAAAAACAAGGTGGAGTAATCATTCACTACCTTCTACCAGTTATGAAGTTTGATAAAAGGCAGGCAGTGCCCCGTAGGCAGACAACGTTTCATGGCAACAGACATTCTAACACCTCCTCTTATCTTGTACTGATACCCTCATTTTTACACCCAACATTCAGTAAAGGAAAAATGACTGCTCATAATTGGTTTCATAGCTCAAGTAAAAAAAAAAACAACAACCAAAAAAACCCAAAAAAACCCCCAAAAAACAACAATTAAAAAAAAAACACCAAAAAAAACCACCAAAACCACCACCAAAAAAACCCACAAAAAAACCCAAACTGCCATACACTTTCGAAGAAGCTCCAGGTGGCTCCAGAGGATTTCTCCCCGTGGGACACGCTGGAAGAAATCTTCTTGGCTGAGATTGCAGAGGTCCCGCCCAGGAATGCTGAGTGCATTGAGGTCGATGTCAGTCATGCTGAACTCCTTCATCACCCACACCACCCAGTGGAGCACCTGGTCTGTCGACCACTGAACTGGGTCTGGAAAAGATGGATGAAACTGCAAATCACCTCATCGTACACTGCAAGGTTCCTCCTCAATTATAGAAGCACAACATCAAGAAGCAGAGTTACCAAGACCAAATCTGCCTGGAAAGTTGGTGACTGTGCTTAAAATGGTGACAGAATGGCGTGGGTTGGTGGGATGATGGAAGGGTGAAAGAGCAATGTTCTTTAGAGAAAGTTTTCACATCAGAACTATGCCTGACATATCTCAAACACACAAAAAAAAAAGAATTTTCTTCTTCCACAGGTTCATAGCTTCAAAAAAAGAGTAGTCTCTCTCACAAAAGGTACTCTTCAAAAATGTTGATCAGTTTGTGATTATGACAAAATGCTAGATTCTAAACTCATTCACATCACCTCAGTTTCTACTGACAAAAACCACCACTGGGTATGTCTGGGATGGCTTAATTTTCTTCCCAGAAGCCCCTATTGTGTTGTACTTTAGACTGGTGACCAAACCACTGTTAATAACACACTGAGATGTTTCATCTACTGCTGAGCTGAGCTTGCAGAGGCCACGAAGATGTGGCTCAGCCCAACACAGAGAACATAAACAACAAAACTAGCAAGAGAAATTTGAAGAGAAGAATGGGCTTGAGCTAGCTGCACCCCATGTTCTCCTTCCTGGCCATTAGGGACACCGAACCTCATGATAGTGAGTGTATTACAGACACCTGTACCAGGAATCCTGCTGGGACTGGGACTGTGCAATGCTCTGCAATTGCTGTATTCATCTAAGTATATTTCACCTTTGTGCTGGCTTTTAATGCACCTTGTAGCACTCTACTAAACCAGAAATCCCATGTAATATCAATGATTTTCAAGTAAATTTGATACTCAATCTTGCACCCTCCACACGTGGAATAACTAAAAGAACCTGGTTCTTTTTCCAGAATATTGGACTCCAATGCAAGGCCTTCCCGGTTTCTCATTCAGCCACACCAGTGAGAAGGCAGGGGTGCACACAGAACTGAGGAGGGACAGCTGACCCCAAAGGGATACTCCACACTATGGGGAATACTGAGCAGTAACACTGAGGACTAGCTTTTTTTCTGAAGCATCCCTTGCATAGAGCCTGGCTGAGCACTGGCCTGCTGGAGGCAAGTGACTGCTTCTGCATGATCTTTTCAGCCAGAGCACTAAGTTTTGGGATGTTAATGTTGTATACAATATATTAAAATATGTCAATAGGCAAGAACTAGAAACTAAAGTAGAGACATCTGGTTTTCACCAGAGTAGAGTGATTATGTATTTTTAAATTCTGATATCCCAAGCAGATGTCAACTTGACAATTCTTTATTTTAAGATTTAAAATAAATAAAATTAAGAATTAAGAAAAATTCAGAATTACAGAAAGCAAAGCGTCCTAAGTCTATAAACATTTATCTAGGAGCTACAAATTTCATTTCGGTTAACAAAAGATGGATATATGGTATCATTTTTCACTAATGCTACCTAAAACAATGCAATGTAATCCTGTGGCGAAAGACACACCACAAGAGGGTTGATCTACCAAACATCAGCAGCAGTGAACTTTCATCAAAAAGCTGCTCATTTGTTCTCACTGACAGAACACAATTTGCAAGGAAACAAAAATCATTACTTTCTCTAACCACTTCTGTGGTACCCAAGCTTTCTGCTGCTCCGTTTTCTGCATTTATTTCTCGTAACAATTAGTATTTCCCTCCTTCTAGGTACCAAATATTTGGATTCTAACAGCAGAAATACTTTTATCAGAAAAATATTTACATACTCTAATAAAACCCACCCAAAACATAACATAAAGAGAAAGCCATATTTCAAAGACCCGTTAAAAGCTAGTTTTCCATTTGCAGCAAAGAAACCCATAAGGATGAAGACAATGAACCACTACTTTTCTGGATGATTGTGGATGACTAGCCTTGACTCTTAACATCAACAAATCCTGTCTTCTGAAATGATTCAATAAATAATTTTGGATTATAATGTAGAACCCAGGGCCGCCTTATTTCAGCCCAAGTTCCTGCAATGCCTACTCAGAAAACATTTAAAATGTTATTCTTTCTAGGAGTGTAATTTCGCACATTTGTTTGATATCAAGAGAACACTATTATTCATAGTCCACAGATGTCTGTCATAATGAAATAATAGGATTCTCCTGAAAAATCTGCACTCCCATGGCCCAAAAATCATTGAACTTTTAAAGCCACAGTTGTGGGTTATAGGGTTTTCTTAAAGCATCAACATTATTAAAGTTTATCAAAAATACCATTCAACATAACAACATTGGTTTAAGTAATTTTCTTCTAATATTTATGTGAGAGCATGATGAAAAGTATTAGTCTGCTTCCAATAATGCCTCACTTTTTTTTTTCAAACATTCCCCATCAAATCCATGATTATCAACAGACATAACATGAGGAAAACTATTTTTGAGCTGCTTACTCATGAGAAAACAAAAAAGCCATGAAAAAGCATTTGCTTTGGTTATCAAAAATGTGCTCAAAATATTGGCAAGCTACATGTCCTACAAAGACCTGTTACATGACTGGAATTCTTAAACCCTTCCAAACATCCCTCTTGCCAAATATATTCCAGTTTTACAGGTCTGCTCATATAGAAGAGCTTCCTAAATATGGCTTCTCAGTACATTTCTGCCAGTCATAAGAAGCAATTCACCTGGACAATCTCCCAAACGTGATACACGTCTACACCCCACAGTTCCAGCTGAATCCTAAACAGACATTCAGAGATTGTTTTTTTTAAGCTAACATTAAGAGAGCAACCTGCTAAGTAACAACATTAACTCTAAAAAAGATGATCATCTAGAAGAACATTTATTTTCAGTTCTGAATCATCTTCCTCCAATATGATGAAGTCTGAAGTCCAGAACAGCTTCTCATACAAAATCTGATTTAAGAGAATATTCTGCATCCTGCAGTCCATGAACAATTTGTTTCAGCAACTTTATAGGCACCTCCCCAATACTGAGTCTGTTCAATTCCACACAGACCTGAAGAGCTTTATCACTAACACACACATTTTTAAGGAGGGCAGGAAGAAAAGTGCTTTCTAAAAACTGCATTAACAAGGTAGTTATGGCACAAAAGCATTCATTTAATGAAACTATTATGAGCATTCATTTTACTTCTCCTTGGTTTTTAGATTAGGTACTGGGAAAAAAAATCTTCCCTGTGAGGGTGGTGAGGCCCTGGTACAGTGTCCAGAGAAGCTCAAGGATGTGTCTGAGGCCAAGCTAGACAGGGCTTGGAGCAACCTGGTCCAGTGGAAGGTGTCCCTGCCCATGGCAGGAGATTGGAACCAGACGGTCCTTAAGGTCCATTCCAAACCAAACCATTCCAGGATTCTACAATTCCCTTATGCAGATTACTTGCATTGTACAAACCCATCCCCCAGGTTTCCTCCTGTGAGGTCCCTGAGCAGCAATCCCCCAGAGCACGCAGGAGCCCAGCCCTCAGCTGAAGCCAGAGCTGTGCACCATTACCGTAAGGAATCCCGAGGCGCTCCTGCTCCTTGCGGTAGCCCTCCAGCGCTGCTGCCCATCGTGTCACTTGCTCAGATGTTTCGTCTGAAATTGTTGCAATGTGTTTTGTTCCATCCAAGGTTATCACCTGAGCTTCCTCAACAAGGTGAGCTTCAGCCTCTCCATGATGAGCATCTGGATCAATCACAACCTCCACGGTCTCCACAGGCTTCACGATTTCCAGGATGTTCAACTTGGGCTCTATCCCTAAGCATAGAAACAAAACAAAACTTAAAAGACAGTACTGTAAATATGACAAAAAACATTGTTTTAAAGCTTTCTGATTAGTAGGGTTAGCAAACTCAGGAAAGAAGCAGGACACAAAGGCGTAATCAAATTTCTACGAGTGTCCTAAATTAGACTGATATACTCTTCCTCTTCTATGTAAGTGAGCTGTTTCACAGATCTTGAACAGAATGTTCAGTATGTGAGCATAAAGTACAAGTATTTTGGCCAGTAAGAAATATAACAAATAAAAAAGCCCAAAACTTATAGAAAAAGCAACCTCCAAAAAGACTCAGAACAAGTATTCAGCTTTACTCCAACGCATTTCCTTTAGCCTTTACAATACCTCCCTGATACCTCTGGGGTCTACACAAAGCAGTTAACATTTTCTTTCAGTACTCTGCAGCAGGTAGTGTGCTAAACAGCAAGTTGAAAGAAACCTAGAAAATTCTTCACATTTTAGGCTTCATCAGCTACTCATGTTTTGGCTTTAGGTCTGTCATTTCAGATATTAGAAAACGGAGCTAACAGGATATCACTGTACCTATTCTGCAGCAAGAAAGAACACATTCACTAATGCTTTCTATCACCACCTTCTCTGTTGTCTTCTGAGGTGTCTAGCTGCTGTCTCACCAGTTTTTGACATTGTACAGAGGATTTTTCAAAATTATTTCAATTTTTGTGACATACAATTTTCATTCTAATGCCAACAACCACACTTATTTTAAGAGATTTTTATCAAACATGTTGTCCAATAAAAAAAGAATCTTTACAATTCTACTTCATCATGAGTTGGAAAACCTTGGCTATGGTTAGACTGATGATATGTCCAGACTAACTTCAGCATCTTGTACCATGAAGATTTTAGTTTGTGTCCTTCCTGTCTAATCTATACTAAAGCACAGCATGAGAGGGTTCTGCAGGCAACAGCCTTAAATGCTAAATCCACAATCCAGTCACAGTTTGTAAGGAAAAACAAGTGGAGTATGCACCTGTATTACAAGTGAAAAAAAACTAGTCTTTTTCACTCAAGTACTCCTCTAGATTTTAAAAGGCGTGCAGCTTGAAAAAAATATTAGAAAGGGAACAAACATTATAAAGACCCCAGATTACAAAACTCAGCAATGTGAAATCAAGGACGTGAAAATAGCTGTTGACAACCAGTAAGTTGTTGATTAGATGAAGATGCAAACATGAAGAAAAAGCAAACAAAAATCTTAGTCAGGAGAGTGTTTTATCTAGGCCATGGAAAATCAACATGCACAACACAGGCTTCTTTCAAAATCACACAAAAATGGGTAAGGGAAGCTACTAAGGGTTACGATTCTATATTTGGTCTTCAAAAAATAAAGAAAAAAGCTTCTAGAAAGGTAGAGTTCATTATTGCTTAACAAAATAATTCACTGTATGTCATAAAACTACATATCAAAAGAACTTTGTGCTTTATCCACAATACAAACATGGAGATAAAAGCAATGAGTCTCTGTAGAGGAAACACCTGTAAGTAACAATGTGAATTAACAGTCTGCCATCTAACTTAGCGCAACAATAGATCAACATTAATTCCCTGGGTTTGTCTGCATCTCTCCTCACATCTCTTCTCCCTTTACCACATAGGAGATGACCAGCTCCAGATTTCCATTCCTCCAACCAGAGGAAATGAGTTAGAGCAAGGCAGAGCGCCATGAGAGTCTCACTAGGAAAACTAAAAAATAGGAATGGTATTTTTATCTGCTGTAGAATGAAATGCTATAAAAGAACTACACTCAAGTTCAACTATGGAACTATACTTCACCTGTTGTCTTTGAATTTAAAGCCAGCTGATCAAAATTTGGTGGAACGTTTGAACTGATGTAGCAGTTTTTCTTTCAAGAAATAAGAGAGTCCAATCCACCATAAGGATTAGCATCACTGATTACTCCTAGCTGAATTCTATACATTACACAAGTTAGGGAAAAATAAGCATAAGTGAACTGAGAATCTCTCAAAATCTCATTCAAGCAAGTAAAATATGAGGATGGAGTAAGAATCCATCTGGCTCAAAGAGTAACAAGTCCATTTTCCTCTTAGTGATCCAAATATCTTCCTTTTGTTTCTATGCATGTTATTTGCTTTCTGATATTCTGCCAAATTTTACATGCCTTCAGCAAACAGACCTCTTATGAGTTGCTAAAGTATCAATATCTGAAAAACAACACTGAGGAGTGTTCCAAAGTGACACAGAAGTACTTAATATTCCAGTGTTTCTTTTAAGACAGGAGGAGGGGATGGGGACAGAGAGAGAGACAGAGAGAGAGGGAGAGAAGGTGTGATGGGGGCAGGGAGCAAGAAGCTCCTTGTGCTGTGTGATCATGAACCTCAGTTTTAGGTTAAAGGGAAAAAAATGAACATGGAATTTGAGAGTAAAGATATTAATCACTCATATCCTTTTGAAAATGGGAGTCTGAGCACTGAATACTAGAAGTTATTGGGCATGAATTAAGAGCAGTTATTTCAGTTCCCTGAAGGATATTTCCATTCTATTTTATAAGCACAAAAGTATACACTTCCATTACATATGGGGAACTGAGGACTCAACCTCACACTAGTCACCTGACACTCAGCATTAAATTCAAATTGGTCTTTCTGAAGACTATAAATACAAAGCAGAAAAGTTTTCTTCTGTTTAACCTACAATGAAGCCACAAGGAAACAAAAAATGCTCCCCAAATTTTGCTCATTTGCTTTGCTGATATAACTCAAAATAGATTACTAATCTACTCTGGCAAGAACTTGTCCCTGTTTAAAAATACAGGAATAAACATCTGTAGCTGTTCCACGGCCCAATGTGTACATTGTCTTTAAAGAGTGGTGGCTGTCCTTCCACTCAATACATATGGAGGGGGCAAAGCAGAAAACCAGGACAAAAAACAAAACAATGAAGCTGCTATTCCTGAGAATTGGACAAGGGGAAATCCTGTCATACCAGATAATACAAATAAAACCTATGCCTCAACAAATCTGTATCCAACTGGTTAATGTTCCTCTTACACAATGGTTTATTCTGACTTCTCATCCAAAGTAAACAGACAATAACTACGTTTACTTTCAAAATGTAATTGTTCCTAAAGCACAAAAGCTCACTCACCTCACAGAGATGAAACTGTCACCTACCTACAGAAAAATCTTTTACCTGTGTTGGTATTTGGTCTGGTATGAGTAACCACTCAACCCTGAGGAAAACCTCATACTGTAACGGACGCTACTTGACAAAGAGTTGTTTGGGTTTTGGATTTGTGTTAGATTTTGTTTCTTATAAAAATGATATGAAATTCCCTTAAAAAACATTTCAAACAGCATAAGTCCATGACATTTATTTTACTACTTTATTTTATTATAATTTTACTACTTAGAACTACAGCACACAATGAAAAAGACATTCGGAAGCTCTGTGACCATTCCTTGATTTTCTCTATTTAACAGCTAGGAATAGGAGATTAGGTTTGCTCCTAAGTATTCCTGCAATATTAGTTTGTCTGTACAACAGACAAATGTAACTGCTTACCTTGCCTAGATATTACTTGCACACTGAGTTGCACTGTTCCATCTGTTTTCACTCCTTGATCAAAAAGGCTTCGATCTGGGTCCAGCTTGATAAAAACATGAAAAATACATGATTAGTCTCATGGTTGCAATAAACTTATTCTCCTTTTAACTTTAGAAACATTTGGTGCCTGCAACAAATTTTCTGAAGAAGTGTGCAAATATTTTTAGTGCTGTGTAGACACAGTACATAACAGAAAAGATCTGATCATATTAGAAATTTGCCACTCTGTTCTATTTAAGATATTTTTGCCTACAGGAACATTTTTTGACCTAAAAGAAGCAATGAAATACAGGGAGGTACCTTTACTACCTGAAAGCTATCTACAGTTCCTTCTCTGAGTTTTTAACACCTTCACAAAAATTCTTATTTTTATAACAAGATTCTCCTGTTGTTTCTGAAAAAGCCACAGATACCTGATTGTAACTTCAAATAAAACACATAGCTAATGAAATGCAAAACAGTTATACTGTCTAACACGTGGCAATGCCTGTGAAAAAGGGGGATTTCTTGAGTAATGCTTTGCTACCTCTATACCTCAATAATATAGAAGCCTTCTTGTTTGGATTCAAAACAAGACTTATAGAAGTTTTGGGAGCAACAAATGATGTAGGCTACCTCAAGAGAAAGAAGTATGGTCATCACCCTCATTCTTCTTTCATTTGCAAGGTGGTTTCTTAACCCTACACCAGGAACTCCAAGAAAATTTTGGTTGCATTTATACTGAACTATTAAATGGTCTAATGATAATGAACCTGACATGAAATTAAACTCTTAATTGTAGTTAATATTCCACATGAAGCATGAATTCCACAAACAGAAAAAAGAGAAAAAGTATGTAAAACACTTCTCCATTAAGAAGTTAAGTCTTTCAAAACCTTTCAATTTACCTGGATATCTTGCAGACAAATCTCATGTGCATCCAAGGAACACTGCAGTCTGGGTTCCAGCAACTTCTTAAGATTTCCAATGGGTTCATTGATGTCAATTGCCTGACTCACAAATTCTGCAGTGGTGTAGGTTTGCTCGACAATGCTTAAATAGCAAATGAATGTAATAAATCATTACCTATGTGTTAATGAAGAAGCATGGGAAAGCTTAATAAAAGTTGGAAGTAAACTAGATAAAAATAGAGACTCTGAAATCTTAATATCATGCAGTATTAGTTTGAGTACTCTTCATTTGAGTAGAGAGTGAATTACTAAATTGAGTCGCATTAATTTTTACAGTTGTATAACTCTTCTTTCATCCTGTCACCACTAAAAAGCTCAGGTAAATACCAAAATTAAGATCACCTTTATCAAGAGACTAAACCACGGTTAGCATATTATATATTGTTAACTTGCATGTAGAGTAAACTAATTTTATTTCCTTTGCCTGGACTGTATTTAAAAGATATTCAAGTTAAAAGCAAACACAGAAACTTAACAATACAGTGAAAATAAAAGGAAATAAACGCTCACACTCATACACAGCAACTTTCCATGTCTTTTCACCCTTCAGCACAACAAGCTTAACACCAGAAGGGACAAGCAGAAGGAAGTACAGCAACGTGGAGCCTTGAAGGAACTATTTATCAGTCACATGACATGGCTGTCCTGCACTACAACAATGACAGTACTGGCACAGGCATTCGGAAATGTCATTGTTATGGGCCTCATGTTATAACAATGACCTTACACAGTTACGCTCTCTTCATATGCACAGAAGGAAACCAGCATGTACACAGATATAGTCTGGAAGTGGTAAACATACACAAGGAACTTAGAACAACAAGAAACTAGTAAGTGGCTGTGAATGAGTTCTCCAGAACAGGTTCTCAAAGAGTAGCTAACCTAACCAGCCTCAGTTCTTTCTACTTGTCGGGACTGAGATATTATGGTTTATGGCTTAAACATCTTTATGAAGGACTTTGGCCTATTATATATAGTAAAAGTGGGTAACAACAGCTGCATGAAGACCACCATACCCTGAATGAGGCCCTCGACTGCAAGTTAATAGAGATAAGATAAAGTGACCCAAGTCTGGGCTGGGGGTAAAGAATATATTCACAAGAGGATTAAGCCCAGCACCTCTGGGGTGGAAGCCACTCAGGTTTTTCTGCTGCCAGGCTCACACAGATTCCCTACACCAAAGGGGGAGGAGGAGAGGTTTTGTGTGGATGCAGTGAACACCCATCCTTTACTGGGCACACTGGCCCAGCTGTGGGGCCTCCCACCCCTGGAAGGCCACATCTGTGAGAGGGACAGCCACGTCAGGGACAACAGAGGGGTGTCATGGGCCATCAAAGGCCCCCCCAAAGGATCAGGGCACTGCATGAGATTCTACGTGATGTAACAGATCCACATTCTTGCAAGGGACAGTGTCAAACTGTGGGAATCTGTGTGTTCCCAACTGCCCAAATGTATATTAATCCATGGGATTCTGTACTTTTCAGCAGGGACCCTCACCACCAAGAAGACCAGATGGAAGGAAGCAACAAGATGTTGTTGGGACCCTTGGAAGGGTGATATGCTTCTACTTAATCTGTCACTCTCCCTGACCCCACTCCCCTACTCTCTCCCTATTTTTTTCTTTTCTTTTTGTTTCTCTTTACCTCATTTACTATTAAATAAAAGATATTATTTTCTTTTGGCATCAACATCTAACCTCATTTGGTTTCAATCAAGTTTTGGGGTATATTTCATGCCTTTCTGGGTTTGATCTGTTTTATTCACAGAGAATTAATTTTCTTTGCTCTTCTGTGCTTAGACTGGATTGCAACACTATCCTACACATTAACTAATGCTCTGTGCTTCCAAACACAGTAGTGAAAATTACAAGGGAAACACTGGAAACTAAAAATCCAGGTTGAGGCAATTAAATCAGAGGGTATCCTATTTCAGTATGTATGGTTTCAATGGCCCTAACAAGAGTATAGTTGATACCGAGCATCATTTCTGCTCCTTTAAAAACAAATCAGCCTGTATAAATCAGGTGTAACAGTAAAGCAAAGGACTGGACATACAGAAGGGTTCATCTCAATTACAGAAAGATCCACTGAAGCTGAAAGATTTGCAGCATACACACAGACATACTACTACAGACACGAAAATAGGAAAAGTAAAGCACTAATAATGTGGCAAGAGATAACCAAAGCAGCTTGAGATTTAGATAACTAAGGTTGAGGAACATGGCAGCACTATGCTGATTTCCTATAGTGGCTACATTTCAACTCCTGGAAAACTGCCATTTAATTAGATAAGAAACAGAAAAACTAACAAGTTAATTAATTGCTGCCTAAGGATCCCAAAAAGCAAAGACAGTACATACCTTTCTTCAGTGCATTCCTGTTTCTCAGTTCCATCAATTTCAATTTCTATCAGCTCCTCTGCCTCTCTCTTAGTCATGGCTGCAACGTCTTAAGAACGGAGCTATGAACAGTAAAGAATTTTTTGTGTAAGTCACAGACCAACAAGACTAGACAATGTTTTGTGTCCTACCACACATTTTTAAAATCAAATACCAGAATAGCCTTTTAAAGCCAAAAATTCATCTAAAAATGAATTCTACTGAAGAAAAATCTATTGAATACAAGATAATAAAGGTAAATATTAATCTTTCAAACTTCTGAGAAGTAATAGTAACCAACTATATTTTACAGCTGCTACATAAATGGTCTAAAGCAATTCAAACTACTCATCATCTCCTTCAAAAAACGATTTTGTAAGATCAGTTAAGAAGAAATCAAGTCCTGCATGTGGTTCATTCTGTAAGAAGCTACCACAGCTAGGAAGTAAAAAATCACCTTATCAATATCTCACCACTAGAAGCAAACCTAGAACCTGTTCACAGATCTGGCTCCGTGAAAATCTCCGAAGGGTCAGTGTAGTGTCCACTGAATAGGGCCCCAGGAGTCCAGTTCCTGTGTCACTTAATCTTGTGTATTATCTCATGATAAATGGTAAAGACTGAAACAACTTCTGAAAAATGTAGACTGGCTTAAATATCTGAATACACTGACACCCACATGATAACAGGTGATCTGTCAGGCTGTTAAAAATATTTCAAAACCAAGATTTGAGCAATGTCTCTTACTGAAAACTCTCAAAGAAGTAGACTGGTATGATAAAAAAGGCATGAATGTCTCCTCTGTATTAGCAATCAGATTAAAAACACAAAACAAAGGTAAACTGTCTTTTTTTTTTTTTTCTTTTGTGAGGAAGGGAGTTTACCAGTAAGGTGACAAAGGGCTGGGATTCCTGTTCTTTGACATTCTCATAAGTTGTTCACTGAGAAAACAGTGCAAACTTACAGAAAAAAAAACTCACCACCTTGACAGATTTCTGGCAGAAAATATTCAACATGGCTAAGTGCAGAGTGATGCAGAGTGAGAAAATACTACTGCCCATAGTAATAGTACTGAATTAGGTAAGGCATTTAGAAGTCCCTATGGACTGGACGCCAAACTGGCAGCTGGACTAGTAACTGCTCACTCCCTCTTCAAAGGCAGCTCATGGTTGAGCCTCTCAGGCTTTGCTATACTTTCAGAGCCCTGGAAGGGCAGGAAAAAGGAACCCAGGCACAAAGAGCAGGTAACAAAGAGGAAGAAAGATGGTTCCAGTGAGCACAGAAAGACTAGAGACGAGTATAAAGAATAACAATATAATGTAAACACATAAACTCATTAAAGTTCATAGAAGCCTAAAGGGGAAAATTATTCAGTCTTCCCTATACTAGCATAAAGAGACTTACAATATGAACATTTCACATGAAGTCAAGCAGTTTGTTCCTACAGAATGATGCAGAGCTTGAACGTGAACAAAGGTTTAGACGGGACTGAGCTGCCTGACCCCTCCCTGAAGGGGAGACAAGAAGGATCAAAGAGCCCGGCTTGCCTCGAGGGTTCATGTGGCAAGAACACAACAACAGCAGCATTTGTTCAAAGGAGCATAAAAACTGTGGCTGATTCCTGGAAAGTTCAGCATACTGATTTCTGCTTGTTTCTACTTTTTCCTTCAACCCTGACAAGCCCTAAGACTTACCTGTTAGCCAAGAAGAAATCTGACTTCCACTAACACACAAGAAGGCACCTGTCAACAGAACTTTTTTCCCTTGTATGACAGCCCAGTGCTACTCCAGTATCTTTTACAATAAAGAGAGTAGTCCCTTTGTTGTGTTTAAGATCTGTCTTTTTCGTAGAACACAGGAGTTAAGCAAGGAATGAGCCCACTGTGAAATGGGCACAAACTCTCTGAGTAGAATTATGTTTGCTATCCCACCAGGTAAATGGGCTCCAGTTCTGGAACTCATACACACAATCAGCTGACACTGAAGTCACTGGAGTTATCTGTGCTCCAGAGAAGCTCTGGTGTGTGCAGCACATAGTTCCTATCCATCTGTATTATCCAAATTATAAATACCAACACAAAACAGGTAACAAAGCACATATCCTGTCCTTTACAGATCAGCTTTTACAACTCATGAGCCACTTCAGTTTTACGATGGAGATAGCAGAGCACTGAACAGGGTGGGGGAAAATCACACCACATCTGATGTGTTTAACTTCCCTATCGACAGTCTGAAGTGAGAAAATAAAGCCAAACTGGGAGCTGTGGCTGCGCTGCATGTACCTGGCTGAACATTAGGAAGCAAACTATGCAAGATTATGGGATCAATTAGGTTGGAAAAGACCTCTGAGATCATCATGACTGAAGAGCACGTCAACGAGACTACGGCACTGTGTGCCACATGCAGGATTTCTTTTAACATCCCCAGGGGCGGTGATTCCACCACCTCCCTGGGCTGCCTGTTCCAATGTCTAATCACCCGTTCAGTGAAGAAACTCTTTCTAGTATCCAACCTAAACCTCCTACGGCACACTTTAAGACTTTTATTACTGGCTCGCGGAGGAGCAGAGCCACCTGGCTGCAACCTCCTGTCTGGGAATTGTAAAGAGCGACAGGGTCCTCTCCGAGCCTCCTTTTCCCCGGGATGAGTCCCCCCAGCTCCTCCTCATCAGACATGTATGTGCTCCAGACCCTTTCCCAGCTCCGCCGCCTTTCTCCCGACTCGCTCCAGCCCCTCTACGTCCTTTTCGGAAACAGGGGCCCAGAACTGGACACAGCACTCGAGGCACTTCTCCACTGCAAGGGGAGAACCTAAAGACGCCACATCCTGTTACGTTTTCGCCCAAACCAAGGTTTTCACAAGCGGGCCTTGCTAAGTTTCCACGCGCCGGGGAGGCCTGGCGAGCCCCGCGGCGGGAACGCTCGGTCCTTGATCCCGGCCGCCCTTCCCCGCCACCGCCGAGGCGCCACCTCCCCGCGGGCCCCACTTCCCGCGGCACCTCCGTGGCGTTGTTTGAACCCGAAACGGAAATAGGACCGCGGAGCCGCCGGGGGAGAAACGGAAACAAAACACGGGCCGCGCTCACCCGCCGCCACCGTCCGTCCGTCCGTCCGTCCGCCGCACCGACAAGTCCCGCCGTCCGTCCGCGTCCGGGAAGTCCCCCAGCTCCGGGCCCAGGACCGGCTCCGGGAGCGGGTCCAGGAGCGGGCTGCGCCAGGATCGGGGCGGCGCGCAGGCCCAGCGCGGGGAAAGCGCGCGACACCGCCGCGCCCCCGCACGAACTACGGCTCCCGGCGGCCCCCGCGCGGGAACTACGGCTCCCGGCGGCTCCCGCGGCTCCGGAAGGTCCGAGGCGCTCGCTTTCGGTCGGAACCGGCTCCGGGCGGGTTCGGTGCGTGTTGGGCTGTCCCGGGGCTCCTCCCGCGCTCCCCCGGGTCCCGGCGGGGCCGGACGGTGTGTGGCCGTGGGGGAGCCCCGCGGTGTTGCGGGGGTGGCGGTTCCCGGCGCGCACCGCGAGGGCGGCGGGGCGAGGGGGAGGCGGTGGTTCGGCCAAGGTGACTCTGAGGAGCTTTGCTGGGTTGTAGTTGTCGCCTCTTTTCCTACTTAAACAAGGCGAAGGGCAGAATTCACGGTTTGTCTGGGTTGTTCTGTTGCGGTTCCGTACCGAACGGAATCCCTTGGGATCACGATGCCCTCGGGTTCAGTGGCTGCTGGAATTTCCCCTTCCCCCCGATGCTGTTTTAAATAACCTTTGAATACCCCTCTGCTTTAAAGTTCAGCTCCGAAGTACATTTTTCTTTCTTCTTTATGCATTTATCTTAATAACATCTTAATGAAGGGAATCTAAATACTTTTCTGGTTTCAGCTGCAAGCTATTTTTTCTTTCTTTTTTTTTTTTTTGTGACTAATTCTTTATTCCTGCTTTGGTGCTTTATTAAAGGTTAAAGCAGCAGTGCCACCATGATCCTGCGACAGATCCTGCGGCTTTCCTCCCTTTTCGGCTCCGCTGTGTCCGTTCACGTGCGCAGGAACATCGGGCTCTCTGCGATCGTCTTCAACAAGACAAAGGAACTCGACCCGGTCCAGAAGCTCTTCTTGGACAAGATCAGAGAGTATAACACAAAGAGCAAGTAAGCGAAGGAAACTGTCTTCAGGAGGGGGCAGAAGGGGAAAAATCGCTTGGTTTTTGACATGAAGTGTTTGATTTTTTGACAGTTTGATAGTTTTGTAGGCTGGTCTGTAAATATTTAAGGTGTGTTTTGCTGCAACACTTATTGATGGTTTCACTAGTGGGAAAGCTTGTTATTGCATGTCTAATAGAAAATATAATTTTTTTCCCTTAAAAAATTAAAAATATGTCATTCTTCTTGGGCAGTTAGGGTCTCTTGCACACTGCATGAATGTACTGGTGGGTTTTTTTTTGTGGTGTTTTTTTTTTTTGTATTTTTTTTTTTGGCTGGGGAAAACAGTTATTCTGTACTGTTGAGCCTCTAGTCAGAGCCTCCATACTCATCAGTTATGTTTTTGCCTCATAACACCACCTTTTGTCTCAAAAGGCTTGGATTTTCATCCCTGATAGTTGGATTTTTGTCACTGATAGCAGAAAACCTTTACCCTGAGAATCTTGTTTATGTGTAAGATGTGGAGGCCCTAAGGTGTCATATGTTGACTTTTGGAAGTATTTTAAATTATTTCCTTTGGCTGGTTGTTGAAAAGGTTTTAGTTCATAAATGGGCTTGAAAATGTAGGATTTTCCATGTGAAATGTTAGAACTGAGTTGTTAATCACAACTTTTAATATTTATTAGGCAAGCTGGAGGACCTGTTGATGCAGGACCTGACTTTCAGAAAGACATGAATGAATCCCTTGCGAGACTCCAACGGGCGTATGGTGAGGGAGATCTCACCAAGTTTCCAGAATTTAAATTTGAGGGTGAGTTAACAACCTTACTGAATTCTAATTGCAAGTAGAGATATGTTCACTCACAGGTTTTTGGGTTTTTTTCATACCCCTTTAGTTTATATTTGTACCATTAATTTTGTGTAAAACGCCCTCTGGGAATCTTACACTTTTGCACAGTTCACATCTGTTTCCATGTGACTCCTATTTTGATTATTTGCCTTTTCTAGCAGAGATATGGTCTTCCCTATACTAACTAATACTTCCTTATACTAACTAATTAAGAAAAGTTGCAGTCAGATCAGGCTACCCTAATTGTCCTTCAGACACCCTAAAGGAAGAGCTCAAATAGAAATATCCTAGGGTCTGTATTTTTCTCATCTTGCCGAAGAGATCAGCAGACTATAACGTGAATATCAGTTAGTCTTAACATCATCCAAACTATGACTTTCTTGATTTTGTAAGTTCCTCTGGAAAGCCACTGACTTACCTTCTTACTTATGAATATTTTGTGGCTAAATTATATTAAACCTTTTTCTTCAGTTGTTTGGATATGACTTCTGTTTAACTGCTCTACGTTTGTTTTAGCGTGGAAGGGAAAAGGCAGACAGCATGAGGCTTAGTGGGTATCTGGCAGCTAGCCAAGGCCAAGCCACCATAGAAACAGAGTACCTGTAAAGTAGGATCTATGGTTTTTCTTTTTTAATTTTTCCACAATTTTAGGGATGTAGTTTCTCCATATTCAGTTTTATTTCTGTGTTGTATGTGAAATTATGCATATTAAAATGTTACTTGTTTTTGTAAGGAAAAAGAACTTGTGTGACCATAGGAACAGAGCAAAGCACAGACATAACATGACTGTTCCTTTGCCACTGTTGCCTATCCTTGATCTAATTTCAATTAGGTTTCAAATTTTAATTATATGAGTAATTATAGGGGTAGGAACTTCAATTTTTTTACCTTAGGCATGCTTACTGTAAGCTGAGCCTTGCCTCTCAGACTTTGTATTAAAGATAGCAGGCATTAGTAGCCCAGGTGCCCAAAGCCCTAACCTTTGTGAGCCTGTACCTTTGACATCAGGAACTCCTTGGTCAGGATTTGTATGTGGGGAGTATCTCTCTGAGTGGAGTTGAAGTTGTGTGCTCCTCTCTGTTAATATACACTGATGCACTAATGAAAGGGAGAGAAGAGCTTGATCACTTGTTCTTGTATCAGAGCTATGTTGGAAATACTCATCCAGCAACATTCTGGTTGACTTCTTCAGTTTCTCTGCTGTCTTCTTCCCTACCCCAGGTGTTGCTAAAAGCTGTTTTGGCAGAGTATTACTGAGGCTTAGCCTTTATACATAACTCCTGCAAGGTGAAAAAGTCCTGTCTCCAGCCTAGTTACAGTTTACTGCTGCCCACATTCCGTCAATTGGGGGTGTAGACTGCGATGTACTGCTTTAGCTGCCAACGTTAGTTTTCTTTGAATTACATATATAATGTAGTGTTTGAAAATGGAATAAAAAGAGACTAATAGGAATTCTCTCTCTCCCATTCCTCCTGTAGAGCCCAAGTTTGAGGAAACTCCATAGTGATCTCTGCAGCTCGCACACTGAAGACCACTGTACAGCCATGGGGTTGCTGAACATGGCACCAGTTGTAATTTAATAAATGGAGTGCTTCAGTTTGATTTCAGTGGTGTGAAGAAGCTCTTTAATTGCATGGTGAGCATAGCTAGCTGTGATCATCAACTCTTACATAGCAGAGGCAGCTGAGTAGTGCTGTTAACTGCAAAACTCCTTTGTGTTCGATGTTTTAATGCTTAAATATTGTAACAGTCATAATGATACACCAGAAAGGAACTCTTTGTTCTGTTGAGTTTATCAAAAAAGCTTCTGCAGAAAAAAAACCTTCAGTCTGTAGCAAAGCCCTCAGTAGTGGTGTAGCTGCACAGCCAAAAGCATAGGCACAAATACCCTAATTCTACACTTTGGCAATGTACACAAAGGCGATGAAGTTAATCTTCCAGAAGAAACTGAAATCTGCTGGAGAGGTTGTAAGGTGTGAATTTCTGCAACTGAACTATTGACACAAACACTTCAGCTTCTGAGGATCTATTTATTTATAGTAACTATTATCTGAGAAACTACATAAACACTTCAACAGTTAGAGTCTACATACTGCAGTTTTAACTGTATTGACATGATTTTTCTTCAGAATGAAAATATATATGCAGTCTACAGAGAGAGAGGGACTTCCACATTAAACACTAAAACACTGCTTGAGCTTTAATTACAGGAAGATTTATTTTGTCAGCATAGTGAGTTTACTTCTGCACAACTACACACTTTGAAATTGTATCAGATTTGCCAAAATCATCTCTTAAGTCCTAGTAAATCAGAATTGCAGAAGAAATTGAACCCTTGACAATGGTTGAGACACAGGTAGTGAGGCCATCTATGAAAGTTATTTGAATAGATTGGTCCAAGCTGCAAGAGTGAACCTTGTGTTGCTACATGTACATATGAACAAAGTGAGAAGCTTTCACACAGAACTAAATTGAATATACAAGTTCATTTGTCTTTTAAGTTGTTTTTTGGGGGGTTTGGTTTGTTTTTTGTTGGTTTATTTTTTTTTTGAAGTGCCATCACAGCCAGGTTGACTAAATATTGGGAGTTTCTATTTTCAGCATGTAAGACATGGAAACTATTTACAGAGCAGAGGTCAAAAGATCCCTTGGTGGTGTGGTTTAACCCCAGCTGGCAACTAAGCATCCCATAGCCTCTGGCTCCCTCCCTGTCCCCTCCCTCTACTGCAGGGAAGGGAACTGGAAACAAAACTTTTGGGTTGAGATAAAGCAGTTAAATAATTTAACCAAAGTAATAATAAGGGAAAGAGAGAGAGAGAGAAAATCTGAAAAGCACAAGTGCTCATCACCACTTTCTGACTGATGCTCAGCCCGTTCCCCAGCAGCAGATGGCCCCTCCCAGCCAACTTCCCCCCAGTTTTTATAATGGGCATGATACCTATAGCCCTTTGGCCAGTTCAGGTCAGGGTCCTGGCCCTGTTTCCTCATGGCTTGAGCAGCTTCTCTCTGGCAGAGTATCTGACACTGAGAAGTCTTTCACTCAGGGTAAGTACTGCTGAGCACCAACTGAAACATTAGTGTGTTACTGACATCATTCTCATACTACTTAAAAAATCCAGCTCTGTACCAGCTGCTAGGAAGAAAAGTATCTCCCACCTGAAACCAGGAAAGTATCAGCTGCTTATTCCATACCATTTATGCCGTTCCAGATCCAACACTGATACAGCACCACCTTTCCTCTCTTTATAGAAGCACACACAGATACCATTTCCTTTATCTATAGACAATCCCCTTAGAAGTCTATTGAATTCATTTAGTCCATGACTTTTGGCTTATGACAGTCATAACTTAGGACTGTCATAAACAGTTTTTCAGGGCAGGAAAGAGGGTGTCTGGTGCTGGATTGTTGCATGTTGAAACCAGTTCTGATTCCATCACTGCTCTGCTTGTCCAGTTACACCAAAGTTCATTCTTAATGTGGCAGTTGAAGGGGAGTTGGGTTCAGATCCCCAAAGCTGGAGGGATAGAGACAGGCAGCATGAGGTGCCCAGTGCAGTGGTGGGCATGCAGCTGGCATAGAAGTGCTAATACACAGCATCATGCAGCAATTAACATCACACAGTTCACTGGCTATTCAATCAAATCCACTCAACGCACAAACCAGACTTGCCCATCCTCCCCTCTTACCGAGTGTGCCCAAGTCCTTGAGCAAAAACAATCCCACAGCTGAGTTTGCTTTTGCCCAAGGCAGGAATAACCCAGACTGTCTTCTGCAGCACATTTTCATGTGCAATACAGGAACTTTATTCCCTTCTACAGTAAAAGTTTCGATCGGGCAGGGTCAGCCCACTTGGCAGATCTTCTAGTGCTGATTCATCAGGTGGCCTTTGCCAATGTGCATCCCAGTGTCTGAAGGTTCCCTGTGTCCATTGCTCTCACTGCAGACTAACAGTCCATTGGATCATTTGGTTTTCTCAGCTGGTGCATCATACAAGATACCCACCAAATGCCATGTTCTTTGGCCCAAGCATCTGTGAGTGTTTTCCAAGTATTTCTAGTTCAAGGTGTTCAAAGGCTTGGTGTTGCTCGGCCCCATGTGAAATCATTCTTCTTCTGAGTCACTTGATAAAGAGGGCTTACAATCAGACTAGTTTGGAATATGCATTTTCAAAAAACCCACAACATCTAAGAGAGCTTACTTTTTGAAGAAGTGGATTAGAATTTCTTTTCATAGGATCAGGAGTAAACTCAGCTGTTCTACTCTGCCTGGGAAACCATCCTGCTTTCCTGGAAGAACCCCCATTTTTGATTGTTTTCCTTACAATTCATATTCCCATGGCTGTAGGGTCAAGGCAGGTCTTCCATCCCATTCTTCATGCCTCTCTGTGGTCTCTCAGCTAAACCCACAGGGTATCCCATGGTGTGTGCCTTCCATATCCTCCCTCTTGAGCCAGCGCTTACTGTCATCAGCATGGGCCTGCAGAGATGGGGAATAGAACACATCCTCTTCGAACTGCTGAAACTCCTGGGACAGTTTATCTGATAGTTTCTCCACTATGAGAATGAGAGAGGAATAGAGGTTGTCTTCAAATTCCCAGAGATGGCAAGCCACTGCATGCACAGAGAGTGGTGTGATGTCTTTCCGGATGAACGTTGCCAGTGGGTTGGTGTGCACTCTTGGTGCACTCTACAAACTTCCACCACATGGGTCATGTGCAGAGGAATTGGTCAGGATCTGTGGGGAACCTTGTGTTGTCCAGGTCAAATAAATAATCTCTAGCATGGCTAATTCCCTCAAGTACTGGATATCTTTCACCGTGCTGATGGAAATGGTGACATGTAACATTTTTCTTGTAAAGATACCTTTCCTTCAGGCTTGACAGGAGTTGCTTCCAGAGGCTGAAGACTTGTATATCTCTTGCAATCACCTTGTCAGTGCCTGCTTTCTTAGAAAGTCATTCCTGCCCTCTAATTCCAATCTGTTAGCCCCATTATCCCAGCATCGGAGCAGCCAGGTAGCAGTATGCTCATCAGGACAACAGCTGAAATATTTATGTACATCCTGCAGCTCACTCAGGAATAAAGATTGAGTGGTTGCCTCTCGTTGGCCTGTCACTGAAGTTTGTGTAGGCACAGTACATGTTGGTGGGGTTTTGGTAGCCACAGATTGTTTCTTAACCCTAAAGAAGGCTTGAACCATATGCAACAACATACTGACTGTTACCAAAAGGACCAGGTTGGTTTGAAGGGTAGTCACAGGACATGCAAAGCCTTTAAAATTCTCAAATGCTCCTGTAATCATCCTGGAGGGGAAGGAAGGTGTTTTTCCCATGGGTCGGCTCTCTGAGGGTAAAAGGCAGCAGATGTACCTGTGGATAGCTTCCACCAGATGGCTCCCAAATGACGGGACACGCACCAGGCAGGCTCATGAGCAGCCCTCCCATCATATCACAAACAGTACAACACAGAACAACACAGTGATAACCTCAGCCCAGGCCTAGAGCAAATGAATCCATATGGTGACCAGAAACTATTAAACCAATACAATGAAGGCTTATAACAAACTTGTTTCAACCTGCTCGAGTAGTCACATCTGTTTTTATCTCAACCTTTTGAGTCCCACGGTGGGTGCCAAAAAGGACTGCCAGCAGTTCAACCAGCAGCTCAGCTCCATGTGGCTGCTTGCTCACTGTCCCCACCCCAGCCCAGTGGGAGAACGGGGAATAAAACCGGTGGGTTGAGAGAAAAACAGTTTAATAATTGAAACAAAGTAAAATAAGATACTAATAATACCAATGGAAATAACAACAACAATAATATGAATTGTAGTGAAAAGGAGAGAGAGGAATAAAGCCCAAGAAAGTGATGCACAACAGTTTCTCACCACCCACTGACTGACGCCCAGCCTGTCCCTCAGCAGCAGTTGGCTCCTCCTGGTAACTTCCCCAATTTAAATACTGGGCATGATGTTCTGGTGTGGAGGTGGTCACCAAGCACCAAGCCTGTTTGAATTCCAGAAGTGTTTGGACAATGTTCTCAGGCACATGGTGGGATTCTTGGGGTGTCCCATGCAAGGCCAGGAGTTGGACTTCACGATCCTGATGGGTCCCTTCCAACTCAGCTTATTCTGTGATTCTATGCATATCCCTTTGGGCAGCTCAGATCAGCTGTTCCAGCTGTGATCTGTCCCTGCTTCTTTTGCGCCTCCTCACTGGAAGACCATGGGAATCTGAGGACTCCTTGACTTGGAGTAAGCACTACTCAGCAGCAACTAAAACATCAGTGTGTTATCAATTTTATTGTCATATTAAATCCAAAACACAGCTACTATGAAGAAAATTATCCCAGCTGAAACCAGGACACTGATACTTTTGTATAACAAGTAGTCATTTAATGTCCCTCACAGAGGCTGAAATCTTCTAAATAACAAAGGACTTGGTATGCTTGAAATCCTAAATGAAACAAACAAGATTACATAAATAATAGTTTAAGGATATTAAGCAGGTTAATATTTAGTGTACATTTCAGAAGAAACTAAGGCATTGAGCTTGACAAGAAATGTCTGATGCACTGTTAGAAAATATTTATTCTTTTCTTGGATGGGAGGTCTACCAAATGCACTCTACACAGAAGTAGTAACTTGTTCATAAATACAGGTATCAAACAGCTCTGTTCAGCATCTGATTTTTAAGTGCATTACTGATAAACAGATACCATAGCTCTTCAAAGCTTTATCCTTCTCACTCAGAGCAAACAGGTAGTTGGTCTAAGGAAGTTTCTTATATACATACTAGGTCAAGCAATAAGCTTATGCAATTTAGTATGTTTTATTTCAATTAAGGAAATGGATGGTGTTCAGCGATCTTTCAAGGTGACATCAGTATTACCCATGCTACTTAAACTCCTAATGCCCTTAAACTGTAGATAGTGATATTAAGTCACTCCTAGTTGAAGTTTTACTTAGAATTCTATTCCTTTAGCACCAATCTGAAAAGCTGGAAGGATGTAGATGTAGTTAAAGCCCTTGAGCCTACTCAAGGAATTGGGGGTGGAAGTAGTACATTCAGCTTCCACATTTAGTGAAGTCTTTTGACCCACATTATTCTTAGAGGAGTTAGGGCCCAATCTTTCTCTCATTGGTGTCTTGGACTGTGTCTCAGTTAGTTAATCAATATGTACAAGAAGATGCAAGGTATGGAGCAAGGTGTTGTAGGTTGTGTGGCACTTAGGACTATGCAATAGGAAACTGTAAATGCAGACGAAAGTGTCTCCAGCTATGGCACGGCAGGAATGAGGAGTTTGTGTATGTGTGCAATGACATTACAGATCTAAGGAACTTTGAAGGTTTCTAAAGCTTTTAAAACACACTAGTGAACACAAAAGACTTGCCTTTTCACTTGTAGATTGATAGTTCGTCTTCTTTCTGTTAACAGAGCAGGAAAGGAATACAGGGCAAAGAGCGACTTTTCCAGTGTTGGGTTTACCCCTTCGAGAGCCTTATACATGAATGCATTTTTCTAGATTTCCAGCAGTCCTCAAGGTGTTTTCCCCCTCCTCTTAGAAAAAACTTACAATAACAAATCTATTGAATGCTTTTAGATATCAGTCATTATCTCATAAACCACTGCCAAACACCTTCTCTAAAACTTGTCTTTTCAAGTCTTCCAGTTACTCTTTTTGTCTAGCTCATGGCCAGAATTGAAATAGATTGAAGAATTCTGACTTGCTACTAAGAAATTTGAGTGAAAAATTCCATAGCAAAGGAAAAGACCAGCAACTGTCAGAAAGTTTCCAATAGTCACCTTTTTGCAAAACACTTCCTGAAATAACCTGCAGATATGGCTATGAGAGCAGTTCAATTTGGTTCTGATTGTCTTTTGTCTAGTTTGAGGAGGAGACACATGAATGTCTGTAGCTGAGTTAGGGGTGTAAGCTATAACTGTAAAAAGACACATCTCTGCGTATTTACCACAGTAATGTAATGATTCACTTTCTGACCAGCACACTGCTTTCTAATAAGAAAACCAGCTAGTGTGTAGGATCAGGTTTATCTCAGTGTCAAGACAGCTCTTGCACAAGAATCATGTTAGAAAGGCTCTAAAAATCATTACAATTACTAAATAATCTGAAATGTCAATGAGGTTTGCAGTGATTTATGTACTACTTGCATCAAGATACTTACTGGGAAGAGCTTTCCTCTGAAAAAGAAAGAAAAAAGAAAAATAATTAGCACAAGAACAGATTCCTTAGCTGATTTAAAGTTCTTTGAAACAGTTATTCCTAGAATATTCAGCTCTTCAGTTTCTACAAGGAATTTCTGAACGAAATGTTTCTTTTTGGTGTAGTGAGCTTAGGCAGACGAAAGATTAGGTTCCTTTCAAGGGTAAATGAAGCTCCAAGTGAACTCTAACGAGCAGCTCTGAAGCCTCTGGTAATTTCAGGCAGCTGACTTTTCAGATTCCAATGTTTAGCATCCATTGTTGCTGTGCTCAACCCTACAGGTACCAATGTAAAGGCTACAGAGAGGGTTGCTGAATGTCAAGCTTTATGCAGCAATCCCTACAAGCAAACTTCTTCCATGACCAAGAGGAAGAAGACAGTTAATTTAGTTTCCCTTTCATCAGAAATTAGCTGGTCAGGTGCTATAGACTAAAAGTGGCTTATTTTTATGTTGTCTTTCTTAGGCATTCCTTAGCAAAACTAGGGTGGAGTGGTTCCAGGAACCAGGGTCTGGCTCGTTGCTTTCCCTAGGCTGTTGTCTGGTAGCCTTAAGCAACTGCACAAACATCTCCCTGTCATTTTCAAAGTACCGTTTGCAGTAGATGTTGGCAGAATAAAAATGTCTGCACAAAATGTTGCTGTTTTAGTGCTCTCCAGCTTTAGTACCATGGGGTTAGAACCTTCTTGGACAGGAGGACGTCATCAGAATTGTAAAATTATGGAATGGTTTGGGTAGGAAGGGACCTTAAAAATAATCTCGTTCCAACTCCCTGCCATAAGCAGGGACACCTTCCACTGGATCAGGTTGCTCAGGAATCCCTCCAACCTGTCCTTGAACACTTCTAAGGATGAGGTATCCACAACTTGTCTAGCAAAGAGAGATTGTCATGGAAACTCTGCTAAATACATTTTTTGACACAAGGAAGGAGTGATTTTATTCTACTTACTTGCAAAGTAGCCCTTTTTTTGGGCATAGAATACTCCAAGGCCACACAGCACCATCACCAGAGCCACAATTACTACAGCCACAATGATACCGCTTACATTAAGGTCATCTGTAATTATAAAGCAGAAGTCCTATGTTCTAAATTGTAAAAATTTCCACTAGCTGGATTTTTCCCTGATTAGCACAGGCATTTTTGTATCTATAGGTGGTCTTTGGCCCAAGATGCATAAATTTATTAGTAACATTTAGACGTATTTAAGCAGTAAAAAAGCACTAACGTGCCACATAACAACAGAAGTGCTTGGTACCCATCAACTGCTTAGTCTGGGTCAAAAGTAAGGAAAGAATAAGAAGGATCAAGGAATACATACTCCTCATCATATCTACCCCAGATAAGTATTACCCAAGTCATATACCTCTGAGGAAAAATATCTTGAAATCTTGGTAAGTGTTAAAGCAACTTTTTTTTCATATAGTTAATTTGCTTAACACAACTGAAACAGCTGATGGCAATTGGGTTCCACTTTTGAAGAACTCTTCAAATGAGTTATTTGAAATGCAATGATTTTTTAATTTTTAAATAGCAAGGCTTTTAAAATACAACAAAATAAAGCTGAGTTGCCTGAAGTTAAACTCTACACCAGGCTACTGAAACATCTGGCCATTTTTATTTTGAAGATGACAGCTTGAGTTCAACCATGACAAGAACCACACACATATCCTGATAAAATCACTAAGAGCTTCAGACTATCATCCATTTTAGGAAAACCAAAATCATCAACAAGCAGAAATATTTTCACAGGTTTTTGTAATGTTTCCAATTACTTATTTGGATTCCAACCTGAATATGGTTGATATTTTTACCCCAAAACTATCAATTTTTGTACAATTTAGGCTGACAGCAATTTAGGGCATAGTGAATATTTTCACGGAGTGATTCTATCTCAGTACCTTGAGGAACATTTGCTCATAATCTACCAGGAATGCATTAAAACCCATGACACAGTGATTTTCAGCTACGTTCCAAAAAAGCACCGTGCAGTTCCATGTGCTGCTTTATAGAACACTTGGACAGGATCTTCTCTGCAGCAGTTATTAGGATTTGTTACCATTTGATTTCCTGTGATATCTGCAAGAACCAGTTGTATATTTTGCAAAAACCGTCACACATTTGGGTTATTACAGACTGTTACCCTAATATTTCCCATTAATTAATCCCAAAAGGGAGGCTTTATTTAAAGACAACACCCCGGTCAAGTGGGGCACTCTTCTGTAAGCCTTCCACAAAAGCATTTGGAAATATTAACCTTCTCATATGGCTGATGCTTTTCTGTGAAGTTCAGTGCTTAGCAATCTAAAAGCGAATTACTGCGATAAGGAACTTATTATTTCTCCTCCCCCCAAATGCCATAAGAAAATAAAAAGATTTGATTCAATCTGGTCTTAGCTTCTTAGTTGCACCATGCAAGTACATAAATCCTACTGCAAGACTGTTTTCCACCATTTTTTTCTTTAACACATACCAACTTGCATTTGCTTCACTGAGCATTTCTGAGATAATCCAATCCCATTGGAGGCTTCACAGAAATACTCTCCAGTGTCATTCTTTGTAACGGTATTAAACAGCTGTTAAGAAAGAGTCCAAAACTGTTATCAGAACAGGGGAAAAAAATTCTTGTAGGACAGAAATTTTGACATGTCAATGAGTGGATTTGTTTGTTTTAAGCAAATGGAACCCAAAAAATCCTGAAGTCAAGTAAGAAATTATGGTCCATTTCAACCTTGCAACAGCTCCCTAGTCACATTCCCTGGTCCTTCAACTGCTGCTTTTTGCCTAAGAGGTTCCTTTAGGGGGACATTTAACTACGTGGAGTGTATCTACAAGGAAATTAATTTTCAGTGGATCAGAACTTTCCAACAGTATCCACTTTTTTAGATATCCTCTAATTTCAAAATACCTGAAATCAAACAGTTTGTTCATTTTATCAAAATGACAACTCCATTAATTGATCCTTCAAAAAAACTTGACGCATGCTATTTACGACGCATTGTCAGCTGGAATTTTCCAGAAGGAAATCTTTTGGGTGGTTCTCAACTCTCCAAAAATGTACTTTGCCTCTTCTTCCAACAGAGAAATGCTAAACCACGCTGTTTATCAAATACTACCTCTGTAAAAATGAAAATGAGGAAGCGAGACTCTAGCAGCACATCTCCCCCTGCCACAGAAGGGCTTATCTGTTGCTTGTTCATTTGTTCAATAACTCAGGGCATCTTGCTCTCATAGGAGCCTCAGTGAAGTAACTCAGTCAGAACAGTTTGTCTTGTAGTGAATTATTTCATCACCACAGGATTGATGCTTTCAGCTGACAGTAAACATCTTGCTGTGGAAGCTGATGTGGGAAGACAAGCTGGAATTTCTGACAGACATACACTCCACTTTACAAACTATAAAAGCTATACCCTATTTTCACAAAGCAGAAATCTTCTGCACATACCCTGGGAATGTGTGGGGCCATCTCCCCAAAGTCAGGACACCACTTTGTGCTTACTCTCCTGGGGGCTGAGTAAAAGGATTCTGTGTATGCCATCAGCAATTTGGTGGTAAGGTACATCGACTCCTAATCCATACTACCTATAATACAGGTACCTTAATGTCATGCACTGTTTTATGTGATCTAGTAGTAGTTCTTTTATTTTATACTGTGTAATAAGTAACTGTTTTAGGCCTCTTGTCCGTTACCTTCTGCCAATTTAATAAGTAACTAATTTTATAATACTCCTAACTGTCCATTCTTAAGAACTTGAGAGCCAGAGAGATTTAGGTGCAGGACACCTAAGTAGAACTGCTGCCAAAAATCTAAGCCTAAGGCAGGCGTTGTTTAAAGCTCTCACTTGATCCATAACAAAGAGATGGATAGAGACTGCCCTCATGTCAATTCCAGTACTTCTATTTTTTTAATCATTAGACTTGTTAACTGTTTCTTTTTAATGTATGCCATACCTCGATATTTTTAGAAGTGATTAGTAAGTTTGAGTAGTCTGCCTGATTTCTGTAATGTGCTGAAGGATCCTCAGAACATCTGAATGCTTTGTCATACTTCACTTTCCATGTTTGATTTTTGCACAAGAGTAGTGTTCTTAGAACAACTCTTTACTTCTGAAAAATCCCAGCTCCCTAAGTAGCATCAAGTTATTTTGAAGGATCAGCTAATGGGGGAAGAATGAGAGAGAGAGACAGCCAGTTCTGAAGGAGAAAAAACCCAACACCACAACCCACAAAACAAACTACAACTAAGACAAAGAACTAAGCTTACTTACAGTCCCAACTCATTCGCACTGACTTCACAGGTCCTGGATGGGAACTTGTAAGTGGCACTGGATTGCAGAGATTCTATACTGCCCTGAGTGCTGCAATCCCCCTGAAGTGTATGAAGCTACTATTCCAAATCTTAAGGTTCTGTCAAATATAGCTCTGCTGCCATACTGAAACCTCATTCTCACCTGGCAGTAGTTTACCAACTGACAGGTAAAATTTGTCATGTATTTCTAGATTCTCACTTATCACTACTGCAGCCTTGCACCTCACCCAATTTGAATTTATCACTCGGTGTCTATGGCTTGTCACTGGTTTGGGGCAGAAACTACTTTCTACATTTCTCAGCACATTTCAGCATGACATTGACCTCCAGCAAAGGCCTTGTGAATTTTTTGATTTAGACTCCAGTGCACCATTGTACCGAACAGTAAATTTGGTCTCCTTGATAGCCGTCTATGACAGAGTTGGTTATTACACTTACCAGAGTGCCAGACCTTTTATTCATGGTGTAAGTTATGTTTGCTGCTCTAGCACTGCCTGTTCCTGTCTTCTCCAGCAAGGCAACACCATTCTTGTACCACTGGTACTCAGACGGAGGGGAGCCCTCAGTTTCCTTACAGCTCATCTGCACCACTGTTCCTGTCATTGCGGAGCTGGGTACCTCACACACTGGAGTAGTCGGAGCAACTGGACAGTGAAATTGCACTTGTTACACATGTTCTTGTACTGCCCACATGTGTCAGAGACTGAAACAGTTCATGCTGCAAACACTGACAAAGTTTTGCCCATCATAACAAAAACTGTATAAAGAAGCTACAACCAAAGAAGCCTCCTTGAAGATGCTTGACTGGGACTTTGGACTGAAAGTTATACTGCTGAGATTAGATAAAGGAAAAAGCCATTCTTAAATCGCCTGAAACAAACAAGTAAACAAGGAAGAAGAATGTGAGCCAAACCCAGCAGCCAGATGCTAAGAATCATCTCTGGCTCGATTCGGGGTCGGGGAGGCCGCAGCCCACAGAGCCCTTTGCTGGGAGCAGGTTTGCACCGATTTCCCCCCCAAAATGAGGTGGGGGGAGGAAGTTTTAGTGTGTTGTAACCTCTGCTCAGAGGCAGTGAATACTCGTCCTCCCTTGCACAAACCAGCCCAGCTGTGGATCCCCCAGCCCCACAGGCCACATCCACAGGACATTCACGTGAGGGGGTGCCTTAATCCATCAAAGACCCCCAAAGTGCCCCCAGAGTCGTTCCTGGAGCCTTGCACCACAGGACTGCACATGATTCAAAAAACCCAGAGTCTGTGGTAAGAGACAATGGGAAATTCCCTCTCCCCCCAAGGGCGGTGCCTGGGTTTTCCTACCCAGACTGGGTGTATATCAGCCCATTGGATTCTGTTTTCTGGGGGGACCTTCACCACCAAGAAGATCAGCTGGAGAGGATCAATGAAACATCATTGGGATCCACCGAGTTTGGTATTTTCCTTATTCTGTCCCTGTTACTCTCTTTCTGTCCCTCCCACCTATTTCCTATTTCTCTCTCTCTCTCATATATTTACTATTAAATAAAACCCATACTATTGTCACTGGCATCTGGTCTCGTTTGCACCTTAATTCGGGCAGGGGCATTTCTAAGAACTTTAGTAATGGGATCATGACAGCACGACAACAGGCTGACAGTCATTGTGAGGAAGTGAGCACTTGTACACAGTTGATAACTGCCACAGCAATGAAATGAGGTGCAGGAGAAGGGCTAGAAGGAACAACCCTGCTACTGAGAGCACAGTAAAATTTATGAGTTGCTAAAAATGAAAGAGGTGCTTACTGCCAGCCACCCCCCACCATATGCTGTGTCATCCTGTCTCCAATCTGTGCACTTTCATCCAACCCCAGAGAGTTTGTTTCACTTTGTTTCTTGTATGGAACCTCTTGTTCACAGACAGAGGTGGGATAACTTGGAATCTGTAGTCCAGCAATTGCCTCCTTCCCTGCCCTAGTATTTAAAAACTGAAGTGAGGAAGGGGAAAAAGAGTTATTGTATTAAAAGGAATAAGTTTTTGAGAAGTGATTGTCAGATTAATCAAGACATGGGCAGTCATCATAGGTACTTTGTAAACCCCAGTCTGAGGACCAAAACCAACTGGTTACTACATTCCAGTTTAATTTAAAAATTAACATTCCCCCACAGAGATGCAGGAGAACTGTTTGCTCCTTCTCCCATGAAGATGAATGTCTCTTTTTTGATTTTTAATATGTGAACAGAAAAGGAACTTACTTTTTTTATTTTTTGGTACTTAACATTATGCAGAAGAAAAATAATGGTGAAGAGGCATCCATGGAACATTAACATAACAGCTGACACCTTAACTAGTATTGATAGTTTTTCTTGGTTGGTTTTAAGATAAAAAGCAGAAATAAAGAAAACCAAGTGAAATACTAATTCACATTAACTTTCAAAAAGGTTTGTAAACAACACATGCCTCCCCCTCCCCTGCCCTTTCTCCTTTGGCCTTGCATATTTCAACTTTAAATTAAGAAGTCACATTTAAAACAGGAAAAGTTGTTGAGAAAATAGAAGAAAGAAGGAATAAGTGGGTTACCTCATTGTTGGTGCTACTCAGAAGTTCATGCATTTATAATCCCTGATGAAGAACTTTGAGACTTTATACATAATTTTAAAATTAGTAATTAATCAATTATTATGATTTTTAATAGGACAAATATAGAATCTACAAAAGCAAGTTATTTTCATTTGGCCCTTTACAGGACAACTAAAAAAGGAAAGCTATTGGCTTCTACCACTCATCCAGTGGGACAAATACCAAACCCAATGTGAGAACAATGTGCTCAGTATTCACTTTTCCATCCATTTCTGAACTGGGAAAGAAAACAAAGACCCACAAAGAACAACTGCTCCCCAGCAGGCACCACCATCTCTCCTGCAAATAAAGTCCACTGATTGCCAGCTCTCTGGCTGTCATTGCACAGAAACTCTCTCCTTCCAAACCCAGGAGGAGACTGTAGCATATTGGAATTAACTTCTGCTTATGAATATTTGATAAATGTTGACAGATGCTGACTTTCCAGTGCCAAACATCATGATCATCTTATCCAGATTCTCAGTCACTGAGTGATCTCTGTTTTGAGAGCTGAAACTCACTTTGATATAATAAAACCCTAGTTATGTCCCTTTCTAATGCAAGTGTGACTTTTGCCAAGCTGTTTTGTGATGTTGTAGAGTGTTCACGTGCAAGTGTGTTTATAAATCCAGCCCGAAGAAAACCCAGAAACCCACCAGCCACACACTATGTGGACAGCCTTACCTTTAGCATCCCAACACCCTGTCATCCAATATTTTTAAAAAGCTTAAGTTTGTACCCAATACTGTGAGAGTAATAGTAGCCTCTCCCAGGCGTTGCCCCTCTTCACTCTTGGCACTGATTTCACAGCGGTAGGTCCCAGAATCCCTTCTAGTCACATTCCTAATTCGGATTCCTGTGTTCAGCATCTCTGCTCGGCCTCGAAGATCACCTTCAGGGAGAACAGACAGAGAGGTTTCTGCCCTTTGCTTAAAGAATCATAAAATCACAGAGTGGTTTGGACTGGAAGAGACCTTGAAGATCATCTTGTTCCACCCCCACTGCCACGGGCAGGGACACCTTCCACTAGACTTGGCTGTTCCAAGCTTGGTCTGGAAGACTCCCAGTGATGGGGCAGCCACAGGTTTTCTCTGCTCAACCTGTGCTAGTGCCTCTCTACCCTCCCAGGGAAAATTTCCTTTTTATATTTCCTCTGTGCATCTAACCTAAACTTCCCCTCTTTCAGTCTGAAGCAAATATGTATGGCTCATTAGCTTATTCTGAAATCATGTACAGTTTATTGATATTTTACGTCATATTGTACATGAAACTACTGTTTATTTGTTCAGTGTTAGTCAC